>APFE031305533.1:0-45132 GCA_000404065.3 Pinus taeda
CTTTATTTTTGTCAAGCTTGAGGAGGATAACATATGCTTGTTCTATAATTTTCCCTTTGGGAAAACCTGTCGCTATGTTTTAGTGAGCCTAGCGACAGTGAAAATCGTTCTTGTCTGCATGGACAAGGTTGCTGCTATTGTTTTAACGAGTTTAATGACAAAGATAACTCGTTCCTTTTCAATTTTACAGAGTCTGAAAAGAGATGGAAAGGAAACTCCCATAATCCTTTTTCTTAGTATAATCCCTTAAGCCCGAAAAAGTACAAAAACTAATATGAAAGGGATGACTTTTCGATAGTTTTAATGAGCCAAACAAGACAAGCACTCGATCTTTTTGTGTAATGATCCCTCAGGTCCAAAAATATTAAAATCTAGAGGGGGGATGGCACTTCCAATCACTTTAATGAGCTGGAGAGGCCAATTGCTCAGCAATATTTTCGTATTTTACGAGTTAGATGAGAAGAGCTTAAAGGAGACTCGTTTTTTGAGGAATGAGTGATGTTTCTAGATAGCAGCTAGTTCCAGGTAAGGTTTGGAACTTTTCAATCACGACAGTGTAAAGAAGGTGGCTAATAGAATCACTCGTCGTAGTTTTTCCTCAAAAGAGGTAAACAATCAAATGGAGGCATATGATCCGCTAAAAAAGAGTGGAGGTGATGGTAAGAACACGACCAAGGATCAAAAGCTGATAATTATGCGATAGCAAAGACTATTTACCGAAGGTGGGTTCATTTTTTAATGAGCTTGAACTCTGGGGGAACATATGCTCATTACTATGTTTATTTTTTAACGAGATTGAACCTTGCAGAAACATTGCTCGTGCTAGTCATATAATAAGGATGTCTCATCAATAGGTTCATTTTTTAGGGAGCTTGCCCCATTCGAAACTTTGCTCCGGAGCCTTTATTATGCAAGCTAGGAATGACCCACCGACGAGGTTAAAGGGCTAAGAGCCTACAAACTAAGAAAATAAGCCTACAAACTACAAAAATAAAAGGTCGCTTTTCACTTGCATGCAAAAGGTTTGCATGCCCCCAGGTATAAATAAAAGTAGAGTCTCCAGGTTACCATATAAAAGTTCTCTCATTTGCAAGATTGCTCCATCTGTATTTGCAGACAAAACACTTCCTTGGCTCTATCCATTGAAATAGACAAAGGTGAATGGTGGGACGCATCCACTCACATAAATTTGACGAGGGAATATTATTCCAGTCTAATCCATTTTCCTAAATGGATGGGTGTGTTAGACTAGTCATATATCCTCCGTGGAAACCTACCCTATACCTAAATTTTTCCTGCCGAAGCAGACCAGGGTGCATGCCCCCTGGGTTTAGTCACATTCACCGAATCACTCGCGCTCATCAAGTGGACGAACTAGAGATTGATGAGACATTCCTTGCGTAAAAAGACCAGTTAGGGATGGCATTTGACTAATAGCTATGTTTGAACTAGGGAATGAAAGCTGGTCAACTAGGTGGACCACTCTACCTTCATGAGAGAAACACATCACTCGAAAGAGTGAAGAAACAATAGCTCCCATGCTATAAATGTAGTCACACCCAAGGAGTAGATTGTAATCTAAAGGTACTTGGACTACCATCACGTTTAGATGAATGGTTTTCCCTCTCAAAGTTATAGGAAGATTTGGAAGGATCCCTAACAGTCGACTGGTTCCTTTGTTGAAGCCTGTCAGATTTCGAATCTTAGGTAAAAGCGATGGCAAACCAAGCACTTTCTGAGTAGTTGAGGAAAGGATACTCACAAAATCCCCTTCATCTATGATCGTACCAACCATTATCATTTTGTAAGCTTGTACTATAATTTAGAATGGTCCATTAGATGGTAGGAGGGGTCTCCCTAGTAGATTCCAATCGAAGGAAATGACTAGATTTCTTGGAGGAGGGACCGAATAAATGGCTGGATAAATCTCTCACGAACTTCCTTCCTACGGTAAAGGAATGGGTAGATTGCCCTTGTGTTCATCGGATTCTATGTGAACAAAAAGAATTTGAACGGTGTCGTTCTCATTCTCTTTGGTGATTGTATCATCTAAAGATGGACCTTCTAAAGACAAGATTGGGTCGACTGCCGTCTCGACCTGTTGACTTTGGTCCAGTGTGGACTCAGAGGGTTTATCTTCAATGATAGGTGCTTCGACTAATAACAAAGGTGTGTCAGTCGGATTTTCAACTAGCAATGGACTCGACAAGAGTTTCTTGTATCTAGGAGGAAGTCGTTGCGATGAAGCAGGACGGTTATCCAAGACTCTTTTAGCTTCGTCTACAAGAGGACAATGGTGGAGGGCATGATCGCCTTCACACACTCTACAAGGAAATTTAGATCTTCCTTTTTGTCCATTGACTTCGTTCTCACTAGTTGACGGTGTACTTTTAACATGATCGTCAGAGGTTGAGGACACTGTATTGTGAAGGCAGGGAGACTAGTCCCTTAAAATCCATGGGATGCAAGGACAATCTCAATGATAGTGGTCTCCTTTGCAAATGACACATGGAGATTTAGGTTTGGATGGTGTAGTGTGTGGATTTTCACCAAACGATGCATGGTTTCCCCCTTTTGCCATTGGCTTCTTCTTCTTCTTCTACTTCCCTTTCTTCTTCTTCTCAGTTACTTGGTTTTTAGTTTTACTAGCTTCACCAAGCGAAGAGGAAGAAGGAGAGGGAAAAACAAACAAGGTAGAAGGTTGGGGGGTAACTCTAGTATCATCTGGTTGCTGATTTGATTGCTTAGGAATCACGGTGTTTTGCATGACAGAGGTTGAGAAAAGCCATACTGGCAGGCCAATTATGAGTCTTGGAAGGGACAAAGTGGCCATATGAGGTGCACCAACATCTCCCCAAGATGAGAAAGCACTAGGATTTCCCCCAAGAGGAAATCCTTGATTGGTAGATTCCCTTTTCTCAACCTAAGACCAACGAGGGAACAATGACGTTATTCCGATTAAAATAAATTTTATGACGCTTTGACACAACTTGCTTTTTCAATTTTTAAGAGTCGAGAAAAAGCTAAAGATAACTCTAGTCGCCTTCGATTTTTAATGAGCCTGAAGTGACAAGTGCTTAGATGGACCTTTTCTTTTAAGGAGTCTCAAAAGGAATGAAAGTGACTACTCTGGAAATCTAGACAGAGGGATTCCCAAACCAATCGCAAACCTGCAGAATACTTTTTACGGTATGGAAGTGAATCTTCCCAAATGTTGTGTTTAGTGCATTGCGATCGATAGGGCATCAGACATGGCTTCCTAAGGATAAAGGATATAGCCTATTGTGGTCTCCTAATATATACTCCATGGTACGTGGGAGTACAAGTCTATACTGGCACTTTATCGTATCAAAGACAAGGAATCACCCAACCTACGATGAAGATGACATTTACCAGGCTTTACGACACTGGAATATGTCTCTAGCCTAGACTTCTAAATGTCGTGCGTTAGGTTCCAAAGCGTTTTTATGTTCATTGAAATTTATTTTACAGTTGATTATTCTTACGAAGTTTTGCTTTAAGATTCACTGCGTAATGTAGATATACAAATCCTAAATGTGCAATCTAAGATGATAAACAATCGTTTACTTTCTTTTTGCAATGAAAATCCTAGCTACTAAGGAAAGAGAAATGAAATTCTTTCAACATAGAGCAGAGAGCACACACTAGATGCACTTTTCCTCAATCAATTTCCGCATGCAGTATAAATGCAAATTCACATGCTTGTATTTGTTTTCTTCTTTCTTAATGTGTGAATGACAAAAAGAATGCTAAGTACAGATCTAAACTATTTTTTCCTTCAAAGCGACAATACTAACAATTTTCTTTTCAAAAACGAAAGGAAGACTAAGACGACACTTTGCGATTTTGAATTCATAAAACAAAAGGAAGACCACTTTGCGATTTCGAATTCAAAAAATGAAAGGAAAGCTAAGACGACACTTTGCGATTTCGAATTTGAAAAACGAAAGGATGACTAAGAGCAACACTTTCAATTTCAATTTGAAAACTACTTTTGACACTTCAAAGAATTGATGATTCGAATCAAATACAATGGAAAAATTGTAATTGACTATCAAAAAGAGGAATAATTTACAACACTCTTTTCTTTGATTGAAAATGACACTTGCGACACTTTCAAATCAAAAGACGATAGTTCGATTAAGCTACTGTTTGCAAAGGATAACTGTAAATGATGAAAAATACATAAAAAAGATTCACAATTCCTTATCAATGGAGGCTGAATAATGTAAAGGGAGTTTCAACAGTGATATACTGATCACAGACAACAAAACTACTGAATAAAGCTGAAGACAATGAAAAAAAAACCAAAATCTGGAGGCAGAAATAGTCTCACCTAATCATCGCACTTGTAACACAGGGAAACATGGATGCATCTCACCTACAGCACATGGGAGGTGCAATGCATCCAGACTACCAATGAGAGACAGTGCGATGGTCCAGGGACAAGACTGAGCTTGGTTTTTTCTCACAGTTTGCAACTAATTTCAGGGGTTTAGGCTGAGCTAATGATAGGCAATAAACACAATGTATAGGGGCTGATCTAATGAGGTTATTTGAGCTACCACCAGGGCACTTAGGATGTTTGCAAGTCATTTGTTTAGTTTATAAACAAACCCAAAGATGGACTGAAGCAACGTTGATCTACTTTGCAGTTGCATAGAAAAAGCAGTTCGAAGGTTAGCTAGCTTAACTTCAGGCTCTGTCTGTAGTTTATAAAGCAAACAAATAGAAACAAACAAACAAACTATTTCTCCCTAGCAGAGTTGCCATTTTGTTATCAGGAAAACTAGTGTCCATTCAAAGCTTCTAGTCCCACTAAAATGGGTAGCTATCTTAGAAACAAACAAACTAAAATTACTTGTGTTTTCTTTTATGAGAGATAAATGAGAGAGAAGCATAAAGTACCAACCTCAGTCTTTCGCTTGGCTCCTTGCTTGTTTCCTCCCTCCTTTGACAAAGCTTTGCCACTCTTTCCTCACTTGTCCCGCTTCGAAGAACACCTTTAGAGTCGAAGCAGCATAATACCATCAAAGGATAGAGATCTATAACCATAAACAATATAGGATCAAATGTATATCAACCATACAAATGCATATATCAATACAAGATTCAGAAATATACAAGAATGTGGAGGAAAACTCAAATAGCTTTATTGATAGAAGTAGTAGAAGAGAGGATTACAACCCATTGGTCTGACCCACCACCATCCTCCTAGCATGAAAACCCTCTTCACCTCATGAAAATATAGATCACCCAACACTATGATGTTTCACAGAGAAACCAACAGCACTTCCTTACAAAATACAAAGTTCCAGCCTTTGGATCTCTAGGTTGAGGGATCCATATATAGATATTTGCAGGTGGGTGAGTCAGCCTCTGGGATTTTGATTAGTGTCATCTCTCTGATAGTTCTTGGTTCCACTTGGAGATTTCATGATCTTTTACTCATCCCGAGGCGAATTCAGAGAGGCAAGTGTCAAATGGGTAGTTTCTAGAAGATTCTCTGGGTTTCCACCTAGCCAACTGCCTCTGCCATTTTTCTGCTCTTGCTCATTGTATCCTACAGAAGGGATTTTTAGTATGCATCACACTTTTTGCATATAGCAGGTGAGATGCATCGCACCCTTAGCACTAAGCAGTCTGTATGGTCTAGTTTTGACCAGTTCTGAGTAGTTTTTCAGGGAGAACTTCTGAGAGATGATGTAATCAGCCGACCTTGTTCCTTTAGGTATGAAACAACACTTTTGGGGGCTTAGAAGCCCTTGGTTTATGGACATATGAGATTGGGGTTACAGTTCCCAAATATGTCTATAACATCTTCCTAGAGGAAACAAAAGAGAGAGAGGTTAACTCTCTAGTTCTCTCATACAACCATAGGTGTATGCTTCTACAAATTAACCCTCTTATTGAACGTGCCCACTAAAGATGACTTTGATCACAACTATAATGGTTGTGAATATATGGAATCACACCCAACAATTTCATTGATCCACATGATACAATGGATCTAAATATGTTGGCTAAATAACATGCACTCCCAAATCTGTTAAATAACAAGATTTATGCCAGCATCGGTTACAAGGACTTGCATGAATTTAACAAGATGTCACTCAAACCATCAAGCTAATACAAATCTGAACCCTTTTCCAATACAACCAGGAAATAAAATAACCCCATATAGGTAACCCAAGCCTACCGATATAAGATATGATTCACACAACAATTAAATCAAGGAATGCAAGCACATCAGGATTCATATTGGACTGGGAAAAAAACTACAACATCCATATAAATGAAACAACAAAATGATAATGTTTCCCCTACACAAGTTCCAATTTTAGGGTGCCAATGACAGAGCAAGTAAAAAATTAGGGATAGAGGCAAAAAAATAAATCAATTAACTATGAAATCGAGTTGTTGTTGCATCCAACAATCCAACAAACTCAATTGGAGGAAGCTCACACAGTATCCATAAATTAATAGGGGTTTTGTATAAAATTGTAAAAGCGATATAGTTTAAACATATGGGTTAAGTATGATATGGTAATGGGTGTTAAACCAACTTGGTAAAGATTGTATAGAAAGTTATTGTTGGATAAGAATTTAGATATGTTAGGATAACCCTAATAGTTCACATAAATATTATAAACTATTTCATCTCGATTTCCTCATACATTTAGAAGTAAGTGAAAAAAATCAGAGTTGGCTCGATAAACTCACTTATGAGCTGGATTAATATTCATAAAATCATCATGAGAATTGAAAATATCGTAGATTTTTCCCGTATGTATATAACAAATCCAAAATTAATACAATGATATTAAAATAATGACATCAAATTGAATGTTGCAAATGTTACATTAATTGCTATTACCCTTTTGTAAGGGATATAAATAGAATTGGGCAACTAGCTATTCCAAATTATACTTGGAAATCATTATCTTGTAGTTCAAGATACACGAGAGGTCATACCAGTGGCATAGTTATGGATAAATATATCCAAGAATTATGGTATTTCTATACTAACGTATTGATAATGTTGGATGCATGTGGGGGGATAAAACGACTATTGCATGCCAGTGAAAATTATGAAGCACTTCTTCAATAGGTATACAAGGGTGCTAGGAGAGAAACATTAAAAAAGAACAAAGATACATGAAGGTAAGAATATGCATAGCAGAAAATATTATCCAATCAGAAATTCAGAAACATAACGAATGTTGATAATTGGTGAACCATGGAATATGGGTTGACCACCAACATGTGTAATGGTCAACAGTTAGAAATGGACATAGTTGATTCCAACGGTAGGTTATTTGTATCATAACCTAACAATTCAAAAAAAAAAAGCTAAAATGGTAGTTGTACAAGTGAAAAACATGTAATTAAATTACAACATTCTGCCAAACAAATCCTTGCTAATTGTTATGCTATTATGAGCAATGTGAAAACCAAAAGACAATTGTGTATCTGGATGTTTATAAATAAGACATATCTATGGTAATGTGAATGAATGCATGTATATGAAAGCAAGATACTAATGGTACTGAACTTATTGGCTGGGTGTGAATAGAGTGTCGGATGTAGATGAAAATTATAAAACATATCTATCTTCAACGTGCATGGTGGAGAAAGGGCATGGAATTATAATACGAAAGAATGGGTGCGTCCTAGTGAACCGCCAACCCAAGCAAAATAAGATGATTGTAAGAAGAAAGCAATGAAGACTAGGAAGAAACTGCCTTTTGGTTATGAGGAAACGAAGCTCTGTTAAGAGAGGGGGAAATCTCTCTAACAATGCGGAGGGGTTTCACAGAACACTAAGATTTCTCTGAACCAACATAATGACCATTTTATTATACCAATTCATATTTTCTTGTCATTTTTAGAATTGTAGTGTTTTCATATATATATCTACCTAACAAGAAAATACATGATAATTTTCAATTGACAGATTGGAAATTGTTATAGATAAGGTCGAGGAAGACCTTCTGGTAAAACAAATGTCATGGTATTTTGAATTGGGTACAAGATCTAGCTCTTGAGTCAATCTATTACTTGGGATAAAACCACAATGAGAGAATTTATTTTAAGGAAGTCTACAGGAGAACAAAACCATGAAAAAGGAAAAATGTATAGAAACAAAGTTTAGGAAAATGGAATGGGATAATGAACACTAAGGATGGTGTTAATAAAAGGGGAGGGGAATGTAATATCAATCCATTGCAATAAAACCTGTAGAAATTCCCACTGTAGGTCACCTAGTAATGCAATGTACGAGAGAAAAACACTTGATCTACTTCTACAAACAATTTAGCGGAAGCTTAATCGGACATGAGCAACATCAATAAGAACACATATAACTGATAAAAAGGAATAAATCATACATAACATAGAAGATAACTCGGGGAAATCCTTAGCCTAAAACCCCACTCTCTATACTATCATACATAGGATTTATACAAAGCCTTAGCTCTCACACAGCTAGCCAGTTCTAAGTAAAATCATCAGAGATGAAGGTGTAAATACATCAAGATTACACAAATCCTTAGCTCTCACAGCTAGCCAGCTCTCAGTGCAATCCTCCTGGATGCTCATAGGCAATCAAGGCTTCTCCTATGCCTTCTCCTCTGCCCTCCAAGCCTCCTATTTCCTAGCACAGTTTTTCCTAGGTGATCCTCCTATTACCAAGTGTAACACTGATATCTCACATTGATCTCACACCCTGTAAAACTTCACAATCCTCAAGGAACCATAATCCTTCTGCTTGGATGATGTTGCTTTATAGGAAAATTCCATCCAACTGATAGTACATTGTCCCTCCTCCGATCTCAACTGGATCTTTCTCTCAACTGACATGCATGAGTTATTTATGATAGAATATTCAGTTATCTAAAATACAGTAGTTACATGCATGCAAGCATTAACTAACTGAACTCTCATTAATTTAATAAACTGTTAAATTAATTATAATTGGACTTGACTCTGTTAACTGAGCCAACTAATTACATATCAAATTAGAACTCATCCTTATCTCTTGAACTCATGGATAAATTTTTCAATTAATAGATAAACTGTTGCATGTCCTCACATAGACTTCATGTTTGATTTTTCACAACTAATTAACTCATGGTGAATTAATTTATTTATTTTCAAACAGTTGTTAAGTTCAAATTCGAATTTTACTTCCTATTTTTAGTCCATAGACTGACTAAAAATAGGAATCCATCCTGAACTTCTAAAAATAGAACTTCTATTTTTAGCAATTCCATTTTTCATTCCCTATTACCCAATCCAACAATGGTACTCAAACTACTATTTTTAGCAGTGCTATTTTTAGCACTTCCATTTTTAGCATTTCTTGTTGTTATTTTCAACACTCCCTCTTAACAAGAAAAGATTCCTCTCGAACCCGATCATGTACCTTCAAAATGTTGTACATGCAACACTTCTACCAAGTGTGGTTGCTCCAACAACTTTTGGAACAAAAAAAACTCCCAACTGACCTCTCTGTTGGGCTAGAAACATACTCTGATGCTGAACCTCTACCTACAGCTAACAACTGCTCCCTCTTTGACCTCTATGCTACTGCAACATCTCCATGCATCTCGCATCGTTGCACACCTCTCTGTGTCATCCTGCACTAGTGCAACACACTTGTGCCTCTCGCATTGCTGCAACCTGCTAGCTCTGTGTTGTCTTGGGATTCCTGCACTATAGCTTTCTCTATTGCTCCGTCCACATCTGTCTCTACCCAATCAGTCAGTCCTGCTACTCTTCATCGGGGCTCCTATAGCAAATTTGAATCAAAGAGGTTCAATACCTCAAGGATCCCGCCCCTCCTCCTTGGGACGATCACTCCACATTGCCCCACCTCCTTCCTGGAGGTATGGCTACATCTGATCCCTCTACCAACCTATCTTGAAGTTTCCCCCTACTGGAGGTCTCTACATGAGTGGATGCCTCCACTATGTCTCCTCTCAGCTTCCCTAGTTGTGGTTGCTCCACAACCTCCTGAAGTTGCTCCACCAATCATGGCTCCTCCATAATCGTTTGAGACTTCTTCTGGCACTACATGTTGAGAGGCAATTTACACTCCCTCTCAACCACCAAGTATCTAACCTTTGCTTTGCTCCTCAAGGTTTTGCATGCATCTTGTACCTCAAGTGCATACAGGTTCTTAGCTAGCACACGAATCTGTTTCATCTTTCTCACCGTCACGAAATTTCCTGGAAAAAGAGCTAATTTTAAATCAGTGATATCTCTCTCATTTGAACTCTGATTCAGCTGATTTTTTTTTTTTGTATTTTTTTGCAAGAAATCTAAATCTGTTATTGCTTTCTGAAAATTTTATACAAAAATTTTCAGATCTGCTCTGCAAACTCTCAACCCAAAACTCAAAACTTTCAAATCTCCTCTCAGTATAATGTTCTCTCCTTGATCACTTTTGCTCTGATACCATGTAGAAATTCCCATTGTAGATCACCTAGTAATGCAATGCACTAAAGCAAAAAACTTGATCTACTTCTACAAACAATTTAGCAGAAGCTTAATAAAACATAAGCGACATCAATAAGAACACATATAACTGATAAGAAGGAACCAATAATACATAACACAGAAGATATATCTCAGGGAAAGCCTCAGCATAAAAACCCACTCTCTGTATTATCATACATAGGATTTATACAAAGCCTTAGCTCTCACATAGATAGCCAACTCTCAGTACAATACTCATAGATGAAGGTGGAAATACATCAGGATTACACAAAGCCTTAGCTCTCACAGCTAGCCAGCTCTCAGTGCAATCCTCCCGGATGTTCACAGGTAATCAAGACTTCTCCTAAGCCTTCTCCTCTGCCCTCCAAGCCTCTTGTTTCCTTGCGTAGTTTTTCCTGGGTGATCGTCCTGTTACCAAGTGTAACACTGATCTCACACCATATAAAACTTCACAATCCTCAAGGAACCTTAATCCTTCTGCTTGAATGATTTTCATTTATAGGAAAAATCCATCCAACTGATAGTACACTGTCCCTCCTCTTATATCAACTTGGTCTTTCTCTGAACTGACATGCATGTGTTATTTATGAGATAATATTCAGTTATCTGAAATACAGTGGTTACATGCATGTAAGCATTAAGTAACTGAATTCTCATTAATTTAACAAACTGTTAAATTAATTATAACTAGACTTGACTCTATTAACTGAGCCAACTAATTACATCTGAAATTAGAACTCATCCTTATCTCTTAAACTGATGGATAAATTCCTCAATTAATAGATACACTATTGCATGTCCTCACATAGACTTCATGTTTGTTTTTTCACAACTAATTAATTCATGGTGAATTAATTAATTTATTTTCAAGCAGTTGTTAAGTTCAAATTCGAATTTTACTTCCTATTTTTACTCCAGGGACTGACTAAAAATAGGAATCCATCACGAACTGTTAAAAATAGAACTTCTATTTTTAGCACTTCCATTTTTCATTCCGTGTTGCCCAATCCAGCACTGGTACTCAAACTACTATTTCTAGTAATGATATTTTTAGCATTTCTTGTCTGGCATAGACTAAGATGGGTTAGAGAGAATGGAAGAAAATCCAAAAAAGAATATTGAGTTAATTATGTGAATGGTTATTTATTAATAAATAAATAAATGAGATGTATGTACTTGGGAATGAGACACATAGAAACAAGATCCATGCCAAAATAAAATAAAGGTAAAATCTCATTAATAAATGAGATTTGATAATTCGTTCATGATAAGTATTCTAGAATAAAATTATATATAACCCTAATGGATGGGAGAGAAATATCCATTAAGTTTCTTAGCTGGAGAAATATGCTAATCTTAGAAAAGCCTAAAATCAACATGGGAGAGAAAGGCGAGATTTTATGAAAAAGCCTAGGAAAAGGATAAAAGGTTCCACAAAAGCGGGGTACCACTAACAAAAACTTTAACATGAAAAAAATGTATGAAATACCCATTGAAGGGAGCAATAGAGGTTGTTGATTCCTTGGCAAAAGAAAAATGGATTCTCAGCTCAAGGGTGAAATGGACAAAATATTTATTGGTTGGGTGGATAGATGGTGTGAATTTCCAAGTATCCAACTGATGGTTTTATTTAAAATGATTGTGATTTACTTATGTCTATGAAAAACAATGTATTTACATAATTAATTTTTATATTTATTGTGTTATACCATAAATTCATTTAGGATGTATAAGGCATATTGGTGATTACTCTAACCTAAAGCAGGGACTCCGTGATGAGCTCATGAGAAGGTAACTAGATTATGAATGTAGAGAAGTATAACCAGGGTTTAGTACTGTCATGTATTCAATCAGCGTAAATAAATTCTATTAACAATATGTTCTTCCAGCTTGAGCAAAAAAAATTATTTTCTCTTAATTTATTGTTGTATACATAAATTGTAGTTTTAGTACATACAAAAGTTGTATGAATAACGTTTGCTACTTATGAGTTTACTTCCATAACTCTACGCCTACGTATAGTCAAACCTTTTATCTACTTCTCATATGCATGAAGTGGAGGTTGTTAAGATAGTTAGGATTATTTATTAAGCATGAGTCAGGGCGATAAAGATATTTTATAGTAATTTCTTATTATCAAAAAACTCAGAGAGCTAACCAGAAAACTAGCCAAGGTGTACATACTCTGGTGATTCGAGAAGGAAAGTTCGTAGGGAGATGGATTGTATTAAATGGAAAACCTTCGATGATTATTCCATAGGATTCCCTAGATGACGAGGGAATTAGCTTATTGTATTCATGTTAATTCAAATGAGAATCAAAACTGTATCAACAGAAAGAATGACATGCCATTCTAGATCTAAACATACTTTGAGCCGGAAGTCAAGGGTTTGACGTTGGAATAAGAATGAGATTCATTATAGTTACCATACTAATTGAGTTCGACGACATCATAGAATAATGAATTATGAAAACGAAGTGTGAAGAGTAATTGTATTATCCCCTTAGTTAGGGTATTTCAATAAAATAAAATTAAAAAACAAAACTATTACTAGAATAGTTGCAGTAATACTATGAACCAGGTCACAAAATAATTTCAAACATGAGGATTATGGCTTCTTCTCCCATTATGAGGAAATACAGTTAAATAATCTAGTTCATTAGTGAATGCAGCTGAATCTCATAAAATGTGAGATGGATTTAAGGTAAACACATGTACATTAGACAATTACTTTTCATATGCCGACGTGACAATAAAACCATTAATTGGAGACATGATACACACATGTTCATGAATATCTACTAGTGGATTAAAAACCAGAACCCGAAATCGACTGAAGATAAATAAAAAGAGGATTTCAAACTGAACATCGTAGGTGTGGGATAAGTCTTTGACCAAACCGAGGAATAAGGAAGGTTTCTGTGCATCCCAAACAAGGGTTTGCGAGATGAAACCAAAGTCTTAGTTCAAACCTTCATTCTACAAGAGAGATTCTCATAAGGGTGCATTATAATTCCTCTAATGACACTCATAAGCTTATTGGTGTATATCTATCACATTGGAAAATATGGTTGTATACATGCTTCATATAAGCCTATCACCGTATATCAACCACATTGGCAAATGTGATTGTGCTAGTTTAAATTATGATCATAACAAGTCAATTTTATAATGATATGGATACAAGATAGTTTTATCATGCAAACATTGATTCACATATCTCTGCTTTGAAAATACTATAGTAGCATCATCTAAATACTGAAGTTATAATTTAAGGTATGTTGTCCACTCTCCAACATTTCATCATAGTTGTCAGTATACTCAAGATCATTTGAATATCAATATAATTTTTATCTCTTATGTACTTAAGAATAATAAATGAGGAGCGACAGATAAATTTACTGATAGCCTGCTACTATACAAGATGTGGTGATGAGACTACCATATCAAAGGAAGTCCCTTACACTGCATAACTTCCTTCTTCAAATTGTTGTAAATGAAGTATATAGTGAAAGTCGTAAACTTGTGTTCCTCAAGACATCATAATAATTCAATTAATGTTTGTAATGGAACTATAATCCGTCTGCGTGATAAAGGAGAAATGCCAGAATTCTTGATGATTGTAATGGAACTGTAATCCGTCTGCGTGATAAATGAGAATGCAGTCAATGAATATTCTCAAATATTTGTGCAGATGATATAACCGAAAAGCCACAATGGGTATATAGGCCGATAGGTTCCTGCTTTAGGTTCATAAGCTAGACAATGTCACAAACAGAAGCATGAAGTTCTTAGATCAGTCACAATTCCTAACAAATTTGACACGATAACTTACAACAATAAACTTTTGCGCTATCTTGAGTTGTTCCAGAATCTTGCGATGATGCTTCTCTTTAGATGGGATATGGCTGTAGGTGTTCTTTCATGAGTAATGCACAAGCAGTATATTGACAAAATTTTTTGAATGATTCAAGCTACCCAGAGTCATAAGTATTACATGAATCTAATGTGTGAAATGAATCTATTCTTAATAAATCATGGAGTTTCCTTCAAAGGGATCCGTAATTGACTTTTAGATAGGTGGTTACACAGGTTACATGGAAAATTAATTCCTCATCATTTATTTCTCTATTCAAATCGCATAGATCTTATTGCAAAATATATTCACTGGTCCATTCAGAAATGTAATGCAGAAGATATGAGTTCAATCTCAAGCATAAATTTTGTCTCAGTTTGATGGCTAAATGTAAACTTGGTATTCACCTGTAAATAATATTACAAGCACATATGAATTTCATTGATCTTCATGACATGTTGTGCACAGAAAAGTGCCCTAGCCGAGAGTCTTCTGCAGTCTGCAACAACCAAGATACCTCTCCAAAGCAAACCAAGTCTCATGAATCTTCACAGTATTACAAAACTTCTGAACTCCACAGAGCAAGGACACACTAGGGTGAAACACCAGACGTAGAGAGATTTGACCGCAATTTTTATTTTTTTATCATGTAGAGGTACATTATGTGGACTCAAAGCGGATTTAAAACATCCAAGAGAGACAAAATGTTGACAAAATTGAATGGACCTGGGAAGTGGTGTTGTTCATACGTGGATTCTGGATTATGCAAAGAATTGCAAAATCATGTCATCATCTGAGGGCCTAGATCGTTTTATACCTCAAGACCTTTTAAAATATTCTTTCACCTCAATTTTTTATAAAGAGCCCAGGACTGTGATTTTTCTGAACGATAAAATCGGCCTTATGTGGGCTATTGAATCAGCCTTTTTCTGTTTTAGATCATGGTTTGTATGCCTCTCAAAAGTCTTCGATTTTCCTTTAATAAGATTCCAGCCTAGACTACCCAGAATTTAACAAGGAGCATAGTCTCTAAAGTCTATAAGTTAGGTGAACTTCTTTCCTTGGTAAGACCAGTGATATGAGTGATATTGAGAAAGAAGGAGATCCCGCTATTCTACAAACCTTCATCTCAACTGTGACTTACATTATTTAACATGATAGGTTGGATAGAACCCTTGACGTGTATTTTGGCGTCTTCATGATGGAGAATTCTAGTGACCCTGGAGCAACAAATCTATAATGCCGTCTTAATAGAAGGAATATTCTACCTCTTATGGTACACCTTTCAGTCATGCGATGATGATTTTTCCCATACAAAATAAACTAAATTTCTCATTAAGATCAACAGCTATCTTGGGTGAAGCGTCTCGGCTTAGTTGCAGAAGTAGAAACCAAAAAGTACAATCATTTTTTCTCTTACAGCACGACTATCTCAAACATACATTAGAGACTTAAAATGATCCAAATGAGGTGGAAGGATGCCTCTACATACAAATAGACATGAGTTTTGACCTTAACATTTGAGGCAAATTTCAATTTCAAATTTCAATTTTTTACACTTTGATATGATTTTGCCTTCTAAAATTTCTTTTGAATAAATAAAATATTTTCCTTATCCAAATTTGGTGATCTTTAGGTTGATTTTGGTCACATATGAGGGAGGAGTTCAATGAAATAATCATCTCCAAGAGATAAGCTATCCAATGGTGGATTTTGGCCCTAGTTTATAATTTCAATACTCCTCTTCTCCTCAATCAAGTATACCATGTAACACTTGCATTAAAGATACAAATAACACTTGCGTTAAAGATCTACAACAAGCTAGCGTCAACACTACAAAGCCCTTGTCTCCTATATGTCTCCTATATTTCTCAATCAAGCATATCAAGTAACACCTAGGTTTCTAAAACCCTAGGCTTCTTCTCTCACAAGAGCTACAAGAAGAATGTTTCACTATCCTATAGGGTCCATCACGAACCCTAGCTTCTTTATCTCCTTCAGTGTGAAACTATAACTCTAGAAAACCCTTGGACTTCACTAACAAACCTAGTACTGCAATACAAAAAGATAATATGTACTTCATTCTTGTGCTTTCCTCTCCCCACATTTCTCTTTGTTGCGAAGGTTGAAGAGGTGACTGTGGGAAAACTTAAGATAACATAATTTTATTATCATTCGAAAAATGACCAAAATGACGAGACAAGTTTGAAGAAAAATGTAACAAGTGTATAAAATCATGAATAAGAGGAAAAGAACACATAAAATATTTACCAAGTGGTAATTAATTCACTAGAAAGGATTTGCAAATATATGCCTCTATTAGAAGCATTTTGTTTCAACTTACATTTTTCTTCTTGTTTGAATTTGTCAAGTCCCATTACAACCCCATTACTCTTAATTTCTTGTTGTAATATGCCTTTGTCTACTTGATTATTTTTATAGAAGTTATTTCTCATAAAAAATCTCTATTTATTATTATTTGAAAGAGAACTTGACTGGTTCATTGAGCCTACAAAATTAATGAGTTAAATACTTAGGATTTTTCATTCTTACAATGTTGGAAATCACACTTGGCTATAAATCTTTTATGTACTGAACTCGCTCAATTGATTTGATATTAAAGAGGGGTTCAAAGTCAATATAGAGGAGCACCTGGATGTTGAAACCTCTCTTTATTTTCTTCCACCTAACACAAGCTTGATTGTATTCCGTACATCCTAGTAACAACTTGTATGGTTGAAACTTTATTAGCATCACCTCAATTGATGCCAAGCCTGTTGAAAAAAGAACATATTAACATCAATTAGGTCATGGAAAACTACAATTTTTTCCTACAAAACACACATATATATCAAGCATGATATCAATATACTTGTTAGTAAGTTGTTAACTATGACCAATACTAAATCAGAAACAAGGTAAGATTACTACTCTCAAATATTTTCAAAACTGGTGGCCTGGGTGCAGGTGATATGGACAAATGGCCGAAGCCTGATATAATTTCTTCAATGTCTAGCTGAATTCCTCTTTGTGCTTCAAGAGGTGTATCAGTCATCTAACATTAGATTCACTGTTATAAAAATTCGCTCTTTCATATAACCATTCTTCCCTTTATAATCACCCCAACCCTTGTTATTCGCAGTTTCCTTTACATAGAGCCCCTTATCCTCTATCGGGACTATAATTCCCTAGGAGTTACAATAATACACTATCGTTTCTTTTAAATGAGGAAAATGAATTTAAAAAACACAAAATACATGGGTGAAGGCTTTCATTCCAAAGGAACAGGAAGACACTATTGGCGCTTTAATTTAAAGAAATGTGTTTAATGTAATTAACACTATCGATGCTTTAACTATTGCCTTTCTGATAGCCTCTTCCCTAATGCGATAACACGTGCCTCTCAGCAATTGCTGTCGGAAACTTCAATACACCAATGCTTGGTTCCTTCTGCTCTGGGCTTGCGATGCGATAACAATCGCAGACCCGACAACCTTTCCACTCTTCTCAATAGTGTTTCAGGTCCAGATAGTGAGAGTTTCAGACTTCAGCAATTCCAACGGTTCAATTTTTTCTACTCGCACTCAGCAATGCGACAAATCTTTCGAACTCGACGAGGCTATAGTCCCTGTTCAATAACATTTCAAGTCCGGAACTCTGTTCTGGCTAAGTAATTTCATGATTTCTCTATGTAAAATAGAGTTTTACCCGCAGACTCTATATAGCAAATAAAGAAGCCAGAACCATCAATATGAAGGAAACACAGGTTAAGGGCTTCAACTGCCGTTTTATTTGGAAAATTAAAAGTCAAATCATTGATATAAAACTCAGAAGAAAAGAATCAAACCAATACACACATACAATTATCAGTTTAACAGAGGACCATCAATTCAAATGCACAAAAAGAGTTTTTGTCAATGATAATGCTTCCAGGCACACTTCTCCCGAGCATCCCATTATTTTATTTATAAATAATCGATAAGCCTTCTCGTTCCTTATCACACACAAAAGCATGCCTTTTACATAGAGTGATTTAAATCAACCATGCATAAAAACTTGTTATCGCTTATCCATAAGTGATTATTACAGAATGATTTTATTATAAATTCTATCTCTATCTTAAACTAGAAAAGCATGGAAATTGTTGGCTAAAGGACCCCACTCCTTTGCCTGTAGATTCTTTTGGATTTTTGGAATAAGTTTTAAGATTTTCCCTCCAAGTCACATGCTCCTACATCAGACTCTTGAGGACAAAATTCTTAATGGGCTCCTGTCCATGAGTTCATCTACAGAACTGCCCAGTTTCTGTAGCATGTCTTCTTTAACCCAAGTAGCTTCAGCGGTTGGCATATCCTTCCATTTTACCAAATACTGGAAGTACTCTAGTCCCCTTGTTTTCTTAACCACCTTATTGTCCAGATTTCTTTCTAGATGCAAATTCTTTGCTATGGGTAATTGTTTTACCCAGTCAATCTCTTAGGTCTCTTGATCTTGTGTTGTATCATCTGCAGTTTCACCTTCATACTTGTACAGGTCTGCATCATCAAAAATTGGTGATATTACAACATGAGGGGGTAACTCAATCTCATAGGCATTTGCAGAAAATTTCCTCAACACTCTGCACGGTCCAATTCTTTTGAACTTCAATTTGTTATACTCCCTCTTTGGAAACCTCTCCTTTCTGAGATGTGCTAAAACCGGATCTCCAACTTCAAAGTTCACCTCTCTTCTTCTCATGTCTGCTTTGGTTTTGTACTTGATGTTGCTATCCTACAGTTGTTGTTTCACTTGTTCATGTATTGATTGCATTTCTAAAGAAAAATCCTCACCATCTGGACTTCTCATCTCATCTTTTCCAAAGTTTCCTAACTCAGGTACTCCTCTTGGAAGCATTCCATAAATAATATGGAATGGACTTTGTCCTGTACTACTCTTAGGTGAGTCATTATATGCATATTTAGCTTGTGCCAACACTTGATCCCATTGCTTTGGATTTTCTACAATAAGACTCCTTAAAATTTTGTTGACCGGACCACCCTCCACCAACCGGAACTCAACATATCTACATTGCACAATCTCAACCCTCAGTGACCAAGCACTGTTGTCCAAAATTGCACATAGCTTGAGGCTGCCCTGCATGTAGTCTACACTGTGTAATTCTAGAATCAACCCGACCGATTGTCACCCAGAATAGTGCAAAATTTTCTTGAGAAGCTATGTTAGTGTATGCTTCCCACAAGCCTATCCATTTGGCCTTCCTCTGGTCAACTAGAGAATTTGACTGGGCAGTGTCCCCAGGCTTCACTCCTGCCAAGAATTGCACATAAGTTGTCAGCCTCCCTGCCTACACTAACTAAAAAAATTGTGTAGACAAGAGGAAAATGCACCCACAACCTGTCACTGTAGTGTCTCTGAAAATTGCGTAGTTTTGTGAGACAGTCCTTCTTTCGGCCGGCCTGCCACTCCCGTTGAAAATTGTGCAGTTTTCTTGGATAGTCTACTAGTTTCCTGAAACCTCACTCAATCAAGAAACTATGCAAACATGTCCTGCATGCCTACCTCCCAACTGTACATAGTGTTTCCCAGCAAGCTCCCATAGCCCCCTCCCGGCTTCCTCTGAAAATCTATACAGTTTTCATTGCTGGTGCCTCCAACTATCCACATGGCCTTCCCCAGAAAAATTGTGCAGCTATACCTCCCATCTAAGCCAATTCCCACAAATGTCACGTGCAGTCCTAGACTTCTAAACCAAGCCTCTTAGTGACCTATGTGTATTTCTTCTCGACAGTGTCCTAGAAACTCACATCAAGGCCTGGCATGTAGTTTGCAGTGTTTGAGAGCCTTGTCCTCTCTCCCAATTACCTACACCTAAAAATCAAAGATGATGCATTATGGTAGACTAGGGGATTTACGGATTTGTTGTCATATTTTCATGAGTGATTGTAGAAACATGTGCATAGATGAGACATGGCATGATGATGAATGAGATGAACAAAGAGCACATGCTAGAAGACTTTCTCATGTTTGGATGAACACATGAAGCATACCAAGTAGCAAGTGAAGGAGACATGCGCATGCCAAGACCCTTGAAGTCTCTGCACACTTTTCCATTTAGAGGTGAAGCTATGGTATAGCACAAACACACTCATCACTCAACAACATAGGAGCTCAACATGAAAAACATAGCCAACATGTGCATATCAACAGTGTCATGTCGAGTTGTGTCATGAGTCGCCTCGACCACATCACTATTTTGGGTCATACTTGTGTAATCAATGTAATGTAACATGGAAGTGCAAGAGACCTACGGATGAAGTTAAGATTCATGTAAGTCAAAGGCTCATGTAAGTCAAATATTCATGAGGGAAGTCAAAGATTCACAAAGGTTAGTTTCACCCTTAACTATATATAACCCTCATTTGTACATGCAAAGGAGTTTTCACCTTGGCTCCTCCCACATAGCCTTGAGAGTCTGTATTCTTTTCTTTGAGGAGCAATCAGTGGATCCAATGCCCCTCTATAGGGGTTAGTGATGTATGTTATATGGATGCGTGTTGGAACATTCGCTTAATTGAGAAGCCCATTAACAGGACAACACATTTTGACACATGCAATGTATTCATTTGTAAGACTATTCTCTGAACACTTGTAATGCATGTTTCTTTAACTTGTACTAACATAAAGGAACTATTTTGGTTGTTTTAGTGCATATGTTGTTGGAGATGCATTGTATCAGTTGTTAATTTTGTCTCACCCGTGTGGAATATTATGTCAAACACTGAAGAGATTCATTCTTATAAGCTTATTATAATGACCATTGCACTCATGTAGACTTTTCTAATAGGTGTTGTATGTGCTATCTATTCACAATGTGTTTGTGATTACAACATCCTTATAGACTACTCCACCAGAATCTATGCAGATCTTGCTGTGTGGTGTGTTTCTAACAAAGTTGGGACTATTCCCTTTCGAATTGAGACTCACACTCATCCTCTCCCTTTGCAGTGAAAGAACTTAGACACAATTTACACTAGGCACTCACCAGGCACATAAACCTCATTGTTTGAAGATTAGGTATACCACTCTCATGTGTTGACAAGCAAGAGCTAAGGCATATCTTTAACATAATGGCAACCAAGTCATCATACTAGATGGGACTCCTACACCAAATGGTGTGAGATCTAGTTGGGACTTCATACTAGGGAGATCCCTTGAATGTTTGTGGGTTGAGCACTCTCAACATTTCTGGTGCTAGAAGGAGGGCGAGATGACAAGCTAAGTCCTCACAATCTGTTTCGAATCTCTGCATATTTATCATGACTAACCATACAATTCCTCCTCCGAAGTCTATGTCTTATGGAAATTACTTTGAAATCTTGGAAGAGCTGTCGAATAACTTGTCACATAAAACATACGATGGTGGATGCTAAGTAGCCTTGCTTATATGCCTAGTTGTCGTTGTAGGCTCTTGTGAAAGGCATGAAATCTATGAAGATTACATGAGCTGCGCATTGTTCGCATACACACTTTGAGGGCACCTATTGCATTTGTGTGCCACGTTGCCCAAAACATCTATTCACTCTTTCCATCATCTGATCATAGAGATAAACTGTGATTTCATTATTTTGACCATAAATCAGTCAATAGATAAATTTTGATATTACAAAAATCACCTGATGAATCCATTGAACAATTTCACATGTGCTTTTGTAATCTTGAAGATCGATTTCTTGAAGATGAAATTGATTGGAAATTCCTCGATGGAATATTTAAGTATCTTCTTTACACATCTGGAAATCCGCAATTCCTAGAATAGTTTGACTACATCCAAGCAGACCTTGATGTTAGAGATGTTAAATCTAAGACATACGAGGTCATTGTCACAAGTGATTGTATGTCGTCTTCTCATAAAAAAACTTTAGCTCGACAATTCAAGGTGGGAGAACGTGTGCACACATCGGTTGAGCTGTCACATCCTCCTACCCACCTGCTCTTGATATCTGCGTAGATTTGGCTTGAAAACCTGTTGGTTGTCATGTGGATTTGTTACCTTAACCTCGCTCTCCGCATTGCACTAATGCTCCAGATTGTACTCTCTTGTGTTCTTCTATTTTGGACTCCACAGTTCTTGTGAACAAGGATCTAGTTTTTGACGGGGTTGGTGTTGTGCAGATAACCTGCATTATCATTAATGATGACTGTGTGTGGGAATTTGAAGAAGAACCTATGGTGAAGGATGACTCCCTTCTATCCACACCTGATCCACTCGATCATGACATCTCTTGTGATTATGCCACTTTTGATTTTCATTGTGAAAACTCATCTCCAGATGTTCCTACTCTGATCCTTCATAGGACACACCAAATCTTAGCCTATCATTATATTGTAGAGAGAACACATATTCCTCTGAAAATTTGTCCCATCTATCATCGTTAATTTCTGAAAACACAAAGGGTGAGAATCCTTGTTTCTTATCTACCCCTCTGCATGATTCATCAAATCATGAGGATGCAGACAAACATCTTGAATTTTCTGATCATGGCTATTATGATCTGTGTACTTCTTCATTTAATCATGATGGTGATTCACTCGCTGTTAATCTTTTTTAAGGCACTGGTCTCTGATGATCTATCTATTAATGAAGTGGAAACTTCACACTTTGTCGAGGCACTTCATCCTGAGCTAATGGTTATGTCAGGCCCTCACTATCCTAAGGCTAGTTCAACTTCTTCTTATAAAATTTGTGAAACACCTAAGGCTCCTCATCACTCATATGTATGAACTAAGGATCAATCCAACACAGATTTCCCTTCCTCCACTAGAATCACATGATCCCATGGCTTATGCACTGGAGGAATCATATATATCCAACACACTTGCAAAGCATAAGTTATTCCTGTTTCTCATGATTTCTTTTCTGTCATAATCAAAAGAGTACGCATTCTTATCATTTGCATGCAATGTGTGACAACACCATGTTAAGTTTGCAAAATTCTTGTCTTGCGCTTTCACTCTTTTCTTTTCTATGGACGCGTTTAAACTGAGAGTGTGTTGGCCTTCATCATTAAATATTTCTTGTTCACTAGTTTAGATATATATCTTTCTTGTTTACCATTCCTTCATGAACGTGGGCCACCCAATGCACCAATGGATGCATTGGAAATATCACTTCATGTGAATAGGCCCATGTACTGTTTAGCGTAGGAGTAGGAGTAGTGTTTTCTTTCTTGCTTTTCTTTGCTTCTTGGTTTGCATCTTTTCTTTTGTTGCTTAGTTGCTTTACTTTGATTTATTTATTTATTTTCTTACTTGTTTTTATTTCACTTTACTTCTAATTTTTTCTTTTTGCTTTCTTTTCTTGCTTGTGTTCGTAGGTTAGCCTTACATGGAACCATGTGTGGATATCGAGGCAAGCACGACAAATCTAAGAGGACTTGTACAACTATCAGCATATGGTTATTTGTTGTCCTCTCCCTTTAGCAGCAGCTTGTTGTTTTCATCTGATGATACCTTGATGGAAAATAGGTTCTGTTCAGAGTGAGCCTTGGTGAAAATGCAACGCTAGCATTGCTAACCAATACTTCCTACTCTGATGGTTTCTTTTGGTTTATCCCTTGTCAGCTCAGCCAATTAGAGTAAGGTGAGGGGGAGAACCTTAATAAATATGTAAGAGGGATATATAACATATGTCCTTAAAGGAACAACATATTATACTCTTAATATGTCAAGATCCCTATTCCGCCTATGAAATAAATAAGTGCATATGCATAGTTCGTTGAAAAAAAAAGTTAAAAGTTAATAAGGCCAAAGAATAGAAGGCTTCCTACGCAGAAATTTGGTACAAGTAACTTCGTCGAGGTATTAATCAGGCTCTCTGGTAGCGAAGTGATGCTTGTGTTCCTCCGTGACTCCGCCAGGGTACTATCCAGGCCTGGTGACAGTGGAGAAACATCAAAAATGAAACTTAAACTCTCACAATTACATTATTTGTACATTAATATATCCCTCATCTCCAATCGCAAAAACTAGGTTTTGTTGGCTTGGAATGTGTGTTGACCGATCAAGAGAATGGTAGGGACTACACCTTTTACACAACCTAATGTGGAAGCCATCATGATCAAATAATTGAACAATGCTTATGAAAGGGTTAGACTCACTTTTCACGAAACAAGGTCCATACAAAGACTTGGAGTTCTACCAGTGTGTCACCAATGTTGGAGAGACTATAACTACCCTCCAAAATATTGGCTCGTATACGAATTTTGGAGCCTATCTTGGATCCTGTGATTCATCATCCTTGGTCACTTGTTGGTAAGCTAATGATTTCAAGCTACCCTCCTTGATCTCAAGAGTTGTCTATTTTCACATCATTATGGAGCATATGTTGTCTTCTGGCATAGGGGTTGTTGTTTTCCATTCAAAGGGGAAGTTGTTTTCCTTCAAGGGAAACCATGTGTGCATGACCTGTTATCATCACATAGACATGTTTCACACTCACTACATTCACACTTGTCACGAAGGTTATTGGATCAAGCAGAGTATGTTTATACATTCTGGATGGTCTACGTTGTATTAGTAAGTGTTGGTGTGTGATCACAACCAATTCTTATCAATGTTTACATATGTTTCATTGACCTCACACTTAGCTAATTTCATAAGCATGTTAGCCCCATCTAAACTCCAGGAATTGTGCACTTAGCTTCTGCAACCATTAAGCATCCTCCATTTCCTGTTGAGACCCCATAGTGCATAGAGACCACAACCAACATTGATCTCGAGAAATGCGTAGAGCAATCGTCATAATACCCTCATTCCAAAGCAGTGTCATGTGCCTCAAAACTACGTAGTGTTGTCCAAGTTGTCTTGTCAGTCTTGCATGCATAAACTACACATACAGGCCTCCCAGGGCCTCATCCTAGTAGTAGTCACTACCCGCTAAAGCTTTGTTGATCTACCTGTCAGTGACTATAGGAAAATGTTACATTCTAAGATCACACCAAAGGAGTTGAGGAGAAGGACCAAGAGACTAAGTGATGGTAAAGGTCAGGACCGCATGCAAGCTCCATCGGATACATAATCACCTTGAGGGTAAGTATGGTAAGTAAAGAAAACCTTTCGAGGTACATCTCTTAGTTGACATTGTAAGACTCCTTGTCATTTTCATATCATCATGTCTTCAGTAACTTCATGTGTTTCCTCTACATGTCTTGCCTCCTTTTCACTTTTTTTACTAACATTCGTCTTCAGCATGTTTATTGATATGTCATGATTGCAACCTCATTCTGGTGATGGTGAAGGTTTGTGTATGAGTTATGTTCCCTATGTAAACATCTATCGCACCCACACATGATGTTGTAAGAACTATCATGCAAGTGTTGACATAGTCATCCGAAGGTCTATTTGAAGTGTTGCACTTGTCATTTTCACCATTAGATAGTCCCACGATCAGTCACACTGAGACAAGTTGTCTTCTTAGTTTTAGGTGTCTTGTCATCGAGTCATGTTGAAAGTATGTTAGAAAGGTCATGTATTAACGAGTTCACTCGTTCACACACTTAGCCATTTTTTTCGGTCATAGCCATTTTTTCTAAATGTCTATCGAGTAGACCACGCTCCATTAGTCGGACCTACATTGAGTTGCACTGCGCAGTCTCATCCCTTAGTGACCAAGCCTTGCGGCCGAAAACTACGGGGAGCTTGAGGCTTCCCTCCAGGAAGTATGGACTATGCAATTCTGGAATGAACTTAATAGACTATCACCTAGAACAACACAAAAGGAGCCCAAGAAGTTATCTCAGTCTGTGGTTCCCACAAGTCTATCTGTCAAGCCCCCTGCTAGTCAACCAGAGAATTTGACTAGGTAGTGACCTCGAACTTCACTTCTCTCAAAAAGTGCATAGAACTTGTTAGCTTGCTTGCATGCATTGACTAAAGAAATTGCATAGACAAAAGAAATAGGAACCTGCTGCCACGGGGGATTCACTTATGTGAAACTTTGACATATCACGTGCATTCATGGCGTATTAAACAATACCCTTAATTTGACTATATATTGGAAAATACATCTAAAAATACATTATTTAACCCCCTACCAGTATGAACTCAATATAGATTCCTAATTTAAAAAACCCCTATTTCACTAGATGTGGTAGGCATCCATTTTTCCATTAGAATTTTTTATACCCCTTTATATTTTTTCATTAAGTTTAAGCTCCAATTTTTATATTTACCAATATAAAAACCCTTTACCCCATATATATCTACCAATATATTATGTCATTCTTTCCTCAATATATACCCCCCAATATCAACCCACATGGTATGATATCACTCCCCTAGTGAAGCCCCCGTGCTTGTTGCCTGTCACTGCACTGCCTCTAAAAATTGCGCAGCTTTGTTAGTCAATCTTCCTGCCGGCTTACCTGCCACTCCTCTTAAAAATTGCACATTTTTCTTGGAAAATGCACTAGCTTCCCGAAACACTGCTTAGCCTAGAGACTACAGAGACATGTCTTGCATGACTACCTCCCAACTCTGCATAGTTTTGCCTGGTAAGCTCCCACATCTCGCTCCCAACCTCCTCTGAAAATTTGCACAGTTTTCACTGCCAGTGCCTCTTGCTGCCCATAATGCCTTCCCTAGAAAAATTGTGCAGTTCTACATCACTACTGAGCCAGATCTCGTAGATGTCACCTGCTATACCAGACTACTCAATCCTGCCTCTTATTGACCTCTGCACAGTTTTTCCTAACAGTGTCTCGGAGCACACATCCCAACCTTACATGTGCTTTGCATTGTTTCAGTGCCTTGTCCTCTCTCATGGTCAGCTGCACCTGAAAACAAAAGATGATGCATCATGGTAGACTAGGATATTTATGGATTTTATATTGTCTCGTCATGAGTGATTGCAGAAATAGGTGCGTGGACGAGACATGGCATGGTGATGAACAAGATAAAAAAATGAGCACATGCTAGAAGACTTGCTTGTGGTTGGACGAATGCATGAAGCATACCAGGTAGCAAGTGAAGGAGACACGTGCACATGCATGAACCATAAAGTGAACATCAAGACCATTAAAGACACTGTGTAATTTTCCATGGAGAGGTGAGTTATGGAACACCATGATCACACTCATCACTTAGCAACACAACAACTTGACATGAAAAATATAACAAGCATCTGCATACCAACAATGTCATGTCAAGTTGTGTCATGAGTCGCCTCATCCATATCACTATTTTGGGTCATACTCGTGTAATAAATGTAATGTAACATGGAAGTCTAAGACATCCATGGATTAAGTTAAGAAGCATGTAATCGAAGAGTCATGTAAGTCGAACAATCATGAGGGAAGTCGAAGAGTCACAAGGGTCAGTTTCACCCTTGGCTATATATACCCCTCATTTGTACATGCAAATGAATTTTCACCTTGGCTCCTCCCACTTATCCTTGAGAGTATGTAGTCTTTTCTTTGAGGAGCAAGCAATGGCTACAACACCCCACTATCAGGGTTAGTCATGTATGGGGTACATATGTCTATTTCAACTTTCGCTTAATTCATAATCCTATTAACATGCCAGCATGTTTTCACAAATATATTGTATTTGTTTGTAAGACTATTCTATGGATGCTTGTAATGCATGTTACTTTAACCTGTACTAAGATAGTTGAACTATTTCAGTGGTTTTAGTGCATATGCTATTGGAAATGTGTTGTGTGACTTGCTAACATTGTCTCGCCCATGTGGACTATACCACTAGACACTCAACAAAATCATTCTTGTAAACTTTTTTAATGACCATCACACTCATGTGGACTATTTTGTTGGGTGTTGTACATGCTATCTATTCACTTCATGTTTGTGAATCCTGCATCCATCTGAACTACTCCACCAGAAGCTATGTAGGTCTTACTGTGTGGTGTGTGTCTAACAGAGTTGGGACTATTCCCTTTCGACTAGAGACTCACTCTAACCCTCTCCCTCTGCAGCGAATGAACTTAGAAATAAGTTACACTAAGAACTCACCACGCACATGAACCTTGATGCTTGAAGACTGAGTATAGCACGCTCATGTTATGACAAGTAAGAGCTAAGGCATATCTTTAAGATAATTGCAACCAACCATCATATAGGATGGTACTCCTACACCAAACGGTGTGAGGTCTAGTTGGGGATTCATACCGGGGAGATACCCTGAATGTTGGCCAGTTCAACACCATGAACATGACTCAAAGGGATGCTAAATGAGTCTGTTAGACCTAGTGGCTTCAAAAAAAGAAACAAAATTCTAAATTTGGTTATTTTATTTTTACAAGCAAAACCTTGCCATGAAATCCAAGGGATGCTCCCCACATTTGTGGATTTTCATACCCTATTAACCTAATTAGCATAGTCTAGTGTGCCTGACTTAGGTGATTCAAATTGGATTCCTTTTGGCATAAAACAAAATAAATTCCTAGCAACATTGGCAACAATAAGCTGAGCCAAACCCTTGAGCTTAAAATGTTTGGAAAAATCATGTCCCACCCATGAGCACTTAAGCGATAGTGCAATTTCTGGTACCTCGCTAGCCCTAATCATTCCATTAAGGAAAAAATGCCATAAGATACATTTGAACTTGGGTCTATAAGATACCACTTTCACCTCTTAACCACCCAAGCTAGACCTGATGGACCTAAATTTTTGTATTAAAATAATGGGTGATGACAATGTGATTATTATTATCTATTTTGATGATATGATAATAATAGGTAGTTTCACCCACTTTGTTGAAATTTATGATTGATGGTATAGAAGGGAGAAATGTCGATGGCATTTATGTTTAATAGAAATACTAAAGAAGTTCAAGCTTCATAAAAGAAAGTTGGGAACATGTAAAACATTTCTTTTGGGAACCTACAAAAGGGATAGTGTGTAATACACCCGATAAAAAGGAAACAATAAAATAAAATTGAATTGACAAAAATTAGTATGGAATTAATATTATAATGTTTGTATCAGCCTATAGTAGTTGAAGTCATTCCTTCCTTGAGAAGATGTGAAGGAGAGTGGATGGTCAATATCGATATGAATAACAGCCATGCCATAGTGCTATTGCTGGATGACAACTAATAAGATGAAGCTTTCAAGAGATTATTTGTTGGACCGACACTGAAGCTCAACTTAAACATTTTTTCAACTCCACCTCAAGTTGTTGTTTTGGTCCCCAAGCTCAACTTTACCCATACTATTTCAGACACGCTTCCCCCAAGCTTCACTGAACACAATGAAAAAGTAAATGCATTCTATGAGTAGTTTATATTGAAAATAGTTTACTCACTTTTCATATAATGGAATCTTAGGTTTTAATCATATTGAAATATTATGCACACGGAAAGGTTTATAGACTGACTATGGGCCCAAAAATGCTCAACTAGGGCACCAACATTTTTTCTCTATCTATGCAAGTGCTCTAAGAATGCATCTAGCTTAGCTATACACGACATAAACAAAGCCATAAGATAGTGAATATCATTATCTCAAAACCCTCCATACTAAAAATTTATAATTGCTCAAAAATAATATTAATACATATAAATAACATGTATATTTACCTAGGAGAAAACATGGGAATGTGAACATCTTAGTGATAGTGTGATCGAGTTGCCTCTTCTTCTTGCTTCTTTGACAATAGTGGTTGAAGCACATCATCTAAACCATCAACCTCTTTCTTTGCTTAAGCTTGGTCCCCCTTGGCATTATCTTGATCATTATCTTAGAACCCTCCATACTAAAATTCTTCATCTTTGATTCTTATTCGATATGTGTAATAGGTTTTAAAGAATATGTGATCACACCTCATTTGATTGAAGATATTTCCAATCTTGAAAAACAATGTATTCTTTATGGTAGCATTCTTTAATTGTTCTTAGTTAATGGATTGAAGGCTTTCCTCATTTTACAAGGAAAAAAGACATGTTTATTTTAAGAAGCTTAGGTGTACCCATCGTATGAGGTTCTTTTGATGTCAAAAGTTATGCTCGTTGAACAATGATTATAGAAGAATCAACCTCACTTGAAGGTGGTAGTTCTGGCAATGCTTCTCATGATACATAGGGAAACCCCTGCAAGACTTGTAGTTTATTATTTTGGTTCTTTATACAATGTCAGGCCAAATACATGGGTTGAAAATAGTTGGAATCCATTTTGTAGATATATTTTAACACATACTAAGGATACTTCTTTTCATGATATTGGTTTGGGAATTTATTGGACTATCCAGAAGTTGTGTCTCACCTAGGGAAGCAATTGAAACATCTTTTAATTGATGTTAAGGGTATTTTTCTTGATGATGTTAGTTTTGGAATTCCATTCACTAGCCATAATTTGTGTTTGAATTATGATAACACTCTAAATTATCTCTTTCGAGTTCTAACCACTAATCCAATCAATGACTCTGTCTGACCAGGTAGTAACTCCTCAAAACAAATCAATTCATATTATTCCTTCAAGTTGGTCTTTATTATATACATGAGGGAGACTATTCACTTCATCTCCCGATGACTGTTCATATCTCTTATTATTTATTTACAATGATTATATTTATTCACCCAATCCTAATGATTAGGTGTCAACATTCCCCCCCTTAATCTGAAGGGATGTTGGTGAGTCCAAGCATCATTCAGAATCATTCAAGCTTTTCTCTTCCAAGTGTTTTGGTGAAGATGTCTGCAATTTGCTCATTGGTTGAACAATGACGAATATGGATTGTGTTGGCCTCAACATGATGTTGAATCAGATGATATTTAGTATTGACGTGCTTCGTTCGATCATGGAACTTTGGGTTCTTGGCCAACTTTATTGTAGAGGTATTGTCAATCATGAGTGGAGTTGATTATAGTTGTTTTACCTACAAATCTTCAAGAATTTTCCTGAGCCACACAATTTCTTTTATTGCTTCAGCTGCTGCCACGTATTCTGCATCTATTGTGGAATTTGCTAGAATTGATTGTTTACATGATCTCCAGGAGACAGCTCCTAATCCAAGACTCATAGCATATCCTAAAGTAGATACCCTAGTTTCTTTGTCTCCATCGAAGTCTGAATTAGAGTATCCAATCAAAATGAAGTCGCCCTCATTTGTATACTTGATTCCAAAGTCTTAAGTTCCCTTCAAGTACCTTAGAACTCTTTTTCGAGCAAAACAATGTCCCTCACAAGGCTTTTGAATAAACTTGGAAAGGATTCCAACAGCAAACGAAATGTCTAGTCTGGTAGTAGTTAGGTAGTTGAGACTTCCTACAAGCTATCTATACTTTGTTGCATCCTCAAATTATTTTCCTTCAATAGATGTGAGCTTTAAGTTTTGCTCCATTGGAGTAGTAAGAGGATTGCATTTTGTCATGCGAAATCTATTCAACAGATCTCCAATGTACTTATTTTGAGAAAGAAATATGGAATTTGGATGTTGAGTTACTTCAATACAAAGATAGTAACGAACATAGCCCAAATCAGTCATTTTGAAACTTTTCCACAATTCCTTCTTTGTGGATGCAATGTATCTTTCATTGTTCTGTGTCATCAAAAGATCATCTACATATACCAAAAGATATACAACTATTTTTCCAACTTTCTTGACAAATAAAGTTGCATCATAAAGATCATAATGTTTGAAATTGAGTTTCAGAAGATGCTCAGTTAGTTTTTCATACCAGTCTCACAGTGCTTGTTTGAGGCCATACAAGGACTTCAGAAGTTTGCATACTTTATGTTCAGGTCCTTTCATAGCAAATCCTTCAGGCTGGGACATAAAAACATTCTCTTTTAGATATCCATTCAAGAAAGAAAATTTTACATCCATTTGATGGACTTTCCAACCGTTCTAAGCTACTAGGGCAAAGAGTGTCTGGATTGTAGCCCATTTTTCTATGGGAGCAAAAGTCTCCTCATAATCAACCCCTTCCTTTTATGCAAAACCTTTTGCCACAATCTTGGCTTTGTGCTTGTCAAGTGAGCCATCAACTTTATACTTGTTCTTGTAGACCCACTTACAGCCAATTGGTTTGGTTACTAATGGAGGATCAACCAGCTTCCAAGTGTCATTCTTTATGAGGGCATCATACTCCTTTTGCATGGCTTCTTTCCATTCATCATTAGAAGCAACTTCTTTAAAGGAAGTTTGTTCAAAATATGTAGACAAGTTCAATTCACAATCCTGAGAAACTTCCATATCAATAGGTGAATTAGAGTCATCTACATCACCTCCATTTTGCTGGTTTGAAATTCTAGTTCCTATCCTTCCAACCTCATCAGGATGAACACTTTCAAGTGTATTTGTCAGCCACTTTGGGGGACCTTTCTTAGAAGGTCTAGGCTACTCCATTGATTGAGTTGGGATTGAATCAAGATTGAGTCTCCTAATTCTATCAATCACATCACTTAAAGTATCATCTGTTGTTGGATTTTCATGCAGGGGAGAGTGTTCTTCATAAGAATATTCCACATGTTGATCTAGTATAGGAATCCCCCCTTCAAGATGTGAAATCTAATTATCAAATTCTTGAAATGATTTTGCATTTGCGAATCTATCCAAGCGATCAAGTTGCCACTCAACAACATTGTCAGTTTTGGATGATTCAAGAAAAAATACTTCTCTAGATACAACAAACTTTTTACTCACTTCATCATAGAGATGGTATGCTTTGGAGGTGTTTGAATACCCCAAGAAGATACACTTATGACTTCTTGCAACAAGTTTGTTTCTATGTACCTTTGGTATCAAGGCACAACAGGTGGAACCAAAGACCCTGAGATGCTTTATCGAAGGAACATGCCCATACCACATTTCATATGGAGTCTTGTTTCTAATAGCACTAGATGGACATCTATTCTTTATATATGCAGCACATAGAACAACATCAGCCAAAAACATTATCTTTACATTTTTGAAGAAGAGCATGGATCATACCATATTTAAGATTGTCCTATTCATTCTTTTAGCTACACCATTCTGTTGGGGATTATAAGGCACAATTGTTTGATGTTTGATCCCATGTTGGCAAATATAGTTTTGAAATTCATTTGATGGGTATTCTTTTCCATTATCAGTGCGAATAGACCCAATATGAGATTGTGAATCATTTTCAATCCATTTATGAAAGTTCTTGAATGTTTGAAAAGCATCAGATTTGTTCTTCAATAAATAAACCCAACACATTCTGGTGTAGCCATCAATAAATGTCAGCATATGTTTATTTCCATTTGTAGAAGGAACAGGCATTGGACCACATAATTCTGAATGAATGAGTTCAAGTTTTCTATGTGCTCTTGAATGTGAATCATGAAAAGACTGTTTGCTATGCTTTCCTAGAATGCAAGCATCACATTGCTTAAATTTCCTAGGAATTGTAGGCAAACCAACAACACCATTTTTCTTCAAAAAGTAGAGGTTGTCATAGTTCAAATGTCCAAATCTAGATGCCATAATAAACTTGATGGAAGTGTACCTTCTTCATAATGAGAATTGTATGAGAAACGTTGTGCATGAGCAGAGGTACCTTGCAACTTGAGAAGCCTTTCTTCTTCTATTCCCCTCATGACAAGTGGGTAGTCAGATGCTTTTCTCACCTCAAGCTTGCCATCAAACATATGAATTGAGTGACCTTGCTGGTAGATGTGGACCAAGGACAACATGTTTCTCTTCAATTGTGGGAGATAGAGAACATGATGTAGAAGAAAGTATGGAAGACTAGGCAATTTAAGTCTGGTTGTGCCAAGCCCTGAAGGCTTGATTTTTGATTGGTCTACAAAGTATACTGCTCCATCAACATTGTTAGTAAATTATTCAAAACAATCTTTTCTATGAGCCATGTGGCAAGTTTCTCCTGAATCAAGCAACCAATCATTTTTCCAAGAAGCAAGTGAAGCATTAAATAAATCTTCATTTACTCCAATATTACATTGTGCCACAACATAGTGAGCGGATTCAAGTGCCTTACCTTTGTCTATGTCATTAGTTTTACCTTTCTATTGGTTTCTTTGCTACTCAATTTTGTCCCATGGTAACTTGGATGTAGAGGCATCATGTGATCCATTTATTTTGTAGTGTATGCAGTGAAAATATGCTTTTCCTCCTTGAGAGTGTCTGCCCCCCCTACCTCTGAAATATCTTCCTCCTCCTCTTCGACCACCTCTTCCTCTTAAAGAATCTTGAGTAGGATGCTTTTCTTTATGAGCAAGGCACACAGCCTCTTCAGAAGATTCAAGTGCTGTCTTCTTTCCAAAATCTTTCTCTCTTTCAACAAATTTTTTCACAAGACAGTCAAAGGTAATGTGTTTAATATTTCATTTTGCTTGCAATGACTCAAGATAATTAGAGTAAGTAGGATAAAGTTCCTTGAGAAAAGCGATAAGAGGAATATCCAAATCAATTTTAGTGGCTTGGATATCATGCATTATATACTTTGCTTCAGATGCAAGAGCAAGAGAATCATTATTTTGCAATTCAAGAGTGAAGAGTCTAATCACGAGTTGAACAAATTCGAGTGCAGAATGTGCGTCATAGAGTTCTTTTAGCTTTTGTAAGGCTTCAAAAGCAGTTGAAAATGGCGTAATATGGCGACTCACCTCTTCACTTACAGATGCTACAATTAATGCATAGGCTTTGCTGTTCTTATTTTCCCAAATGGTGAGCTCTTTGTCTGAGGTGGGATGTTCTGGCTATTTGTCTCCGTCTCCAATGCACATTCCTTTCCACAACTCATTGAAAATGAGGGTGTGTTTTATCATCCGGGACCACTTAGGATAGTTCTCCTTGCCAATGAGAACTATTCCCACAATGGATATGATTGAATGCATTCTGTAACAAAAACTTTTGCTATAAAATTTTACTCCTAATGGGAAAAATATACATCTGATATGATGGGACAGCAAATTCAAATGTCAATTCACATTCATCTGGATAGCATTAAAGTATAGAACATGGCAGTGTTTAAACAACACATGTATAGCAGCATTAAACAAGATCACTCCATTGATACATGGGAGAGTGTACATTGAATGTACAGCGCAAATATCAATCTTCACCTATTACATACCACAATATTGCCAACAAAAGTGGCAAAAATATATTCACTGTGTATACATCCATAAAATCTTGTCAACGACGAGAACAATCACAAAAAATGCCGCTACCAGAACACATAATTATAGCAACAACAATATATCATGGAGCTGAAAAGACATTAGATTAGCCACTTTGCATGTTTAGAGGTTCATTTGATGGAGGAAATCATACTTATGGTGTAATGGGATTACTTTTACCCATGGATACAAAAGGAAATTGTATGTAACTAAGCAAATAAAATCCATCCATGGGATGGAGACAATGTTAAATTATAGGTCAACTAACAGAGAGCATCATTCGAACAAGGTATCACAGCGAATATATATATAACGCCGTCCTTTTTCCTTTATTGAGATCCAAATGTGAAATATATCAAAAACAATCGAAACAAAATCTCTCCAGGTCTTTTAGCAGTGAACTCACTAAATCAAAAGTATTTGAGTTATAAGAATGGAAGATGCAAATATAAATATAGATATTGGAAGACCAGAGTCTGAAAAGCTAGTGATAACTAGTACGAAAGCTTAGTTTCAAGAAGTGGAGGCCAGAGTGGACCGAGTAGGAAAGAGGCCCTCTGATACTAAGATAGTAAAAATACCACTGAATTTCCAGCAATTCCAGCGAGCAGGTTGGACCAGCAATACCACTGAGAAGAACCGTTCGAGGGTGGATTGTTTAGAGGGAATATAAAACGTATATGACATTGTATGGATGGTTGGAGCAGGCTTCAAGAAACTGACAGAAGGCAGAGGTGTGAGTTCTGTAAAATAGGCAGAATATAGGCAGGAAACTGACACCAAGCGTTACACAAAAGCTAATTTTGGAGGATAGCTCTAATACCATGTCATAACACACAGTAACTTCTCAAAACAAATCAATTCATATTATTCCTTCAGGTTGGTCTTTATTATATACATGAGGGAGACTGTTCACTTCATATCCCGATGACTGTTCATATCTCTTATTATTTATTTACATTAATTATATTTATTCACCCAATCCGGATGATTAGGTGTCAAACATCAAGACATTCATATTCATGTTAGCAGGGATTGCATTTGTTTCTAGAAGACATCACTAGCTCTGAAATATGTCTTTTAGTTCGAGAACGACTAACACTGAACCAACCATTTCTCTAATGTAGTTTTTATTTTAACTTTTATTTTAACTTGATATTTGTCACTATTCTAGGATAATAAAAGTTATGGCTAACTTTGGCATCTATCAAAACTGGAATGAATCACACTTGGCACTCAATCACCTATTTATCTTTTAACAAAGTGTCTAAAAATGATCAAAGAACAGAGGACTTACACAATAGGTTGAGGCAATTACCTTCCTGGTAAGAGAATATACATGATGAGATGCCTCCTACACATCGTTATTGTTCGCCCTCACAAAGGCCAACTGAAATTCATTTTCTCTCTCCAAATTATGAAGACAAGATTGATTGCGAATAATGAAACACATTGATGATAGAAACTCACCAATTAAATAGTAATATGTAGGAAAAAAGGAAAACATAAACTTCTTGAATTTAGATACAAAACAAAACAAATTAATAGTTCAGAATAAGAACACTACAAAATTGAGAAATCTATTGCCACCTCCAAATGCAAAAAAATATTCACAAATAGTAAAAAACGATAATACAGAGATTGCCCTTCTCTCAACATTTTCATAAGGGAACATTAATTTGGTACTGTTTAGCATATTAAATCATGTTTACTAATAAATATAGTAATAATGATGAATTTTTTTATTTCTATGTCTTTAAGAAAACATAAAGATGTATCGGAAAATCTTAAAGCGTATTCATTATTTGAACAAAAAATCCATTGTATAACTACTCTCACACATTAAAAATATTATCACCTCCTATCTTGTGAATCTACAAAGAGAAGTTGGAAATTTCTTAAAAAATTCTTTTGTTGACTCCTCATAGATGGATTTCTTGATATTGAAGATCTCTTGGGCTTATCTACAGAACTTGAAGAACGAAGACTTGAAGGAAGAAAATTACTTAGGAAACGAGATTGTTCACTAGTCTCAGCTCAAATAGTTGGCCTCCTTGAAATAACTACTCCCCTTGACGTACTTCTAGTTCACATGGTAAAATTCACATGCTCATTTTCTACCCATGGAACCACAGACCCTAAATGAGTCTTAAAAAATAAATTGTGTTCACTATGATTTCTCTATGATCTAAACCACCATATTTATCAGAAGTGTCCTATCTCTATGCATTTATCTATATACATAATATTTTTTTAATATTTACACCCATTTATCATTGTATTTTTAATTTTGGAGGAAAATGTAATAATGTTTACTCATAATGCACAACCAAAATTGAAAATGCATATAAGAAACCACATCCTAAGTTTATGATGGATGTATTGCATAGTCATTCAGTTGTATTTGTTATGTTTCTCCCCTAAGGATATGTATTTTTAACTGAGAATCAAACTAAACCATGAAATCTAATTTTTCACCTATATTTCACAAATATTAGGTTTTGTCCATATGTAGGAGAACTGATAAAAAAATTCAAATATAACAATAAAACAATTTTCATGCAATATAAATAAAACTAAATTCAATGTCATTATCAACCTTTATGACATTGGATTGATATGATACAATGAATCTAAATTCTATTGAAATGTTAGGTGTATTTTATAACCATAATCTTCAAAGTCCTTCAAAATTGAGAACAATTTCGTTTAAGGAAATCCATTGTCGTTTGAGTAAATAGATGTGATCATTTTTAGCATAAGTTCGAATGAGTTAGCAAAAGGTAGACAATTTCAAGAGATATATTTATTTCATGACTCTCTTTTCCGTTTGGTTCATATCTTCAATCATATAGTACTGCCACATGTTATACCCTTCACTCCTTGTCCATTTCATACCTATCCCACTTAATCCATATAATTCTGGTATGAAACCAAATCATATGTTTATTACAGATGTATCCCACATATATCTAGTTGTGTTCATTAAGTTTTCCCCTCAATAGCGATGTGCCACTATGGTAGAGGCAAGCCTATGTAGTTGTTACTGAACGAGGAGACTCACTCATTCCTATGACATGAGACGCATAATAAATACAATGATTTCTCAAATAGTCACTCTTCTTTGTTATCTTGATCCTCTAATATGTTAACCACCTTGATTTTTGCTAATTCATGCTAGAATATTATCAGTCTATGTATAGTCATCATTTGAAAGAAAATAACCTAGATGCTCAACCTTCGGCTGGAATGATGATATAGATCCTACAAAGATCACGAAATAGTAAAAAAGTTAAAAAAAAAGGAACTCAAGCCAATTTCGGGTTCATAACATGCCAATGAATATATCTGTGACAAACAGTAATCAAAACATGGAAATAGAAAACTACTAGGATATTATTCTTAATGAAAACAATAAATTTAAAGCGGCAAGGCCAACATATAAAAACCATGGTGATTTCGAATCATGACATGGATCATGAGTGTGAATAAATATCGTAAGACTTGAACTCGTGATATCCACATTGTAATTTAGCGAGATAAAATCTAACCAAAACCCATTTTTTGTTGCTAAAAATAAAAGATATTTACAAAACCCCTAAAGGGCTTCGGGTCCCAAAAACTAAAGAAATCCTATCAATTGATGCATACAGATGTTCAATACTAACCTTGTTGAAATCTTGGGGTGCAACTCTGGGAAGATAAAAGCAGTTGGCCCTAAAAAATACAGAACTGAAGCTCATACGAGGACCTTCATGAGTGCACTTAGTGTCATTTTTAGATCTCATTGAATCTATCGATCCACTAAATCGACCCCTCCAACCCCACCTCTTTCATCGATGACTATTGTTAAATGGATGTTCGAATGAATTTAGGGTTTTCCACTCTCACGAATTTTGTGCTATTAGGATATTGTCACTTATGTTTTGCCTCCATTTTGTGCTATGTGACACTGCTGCTTATTTTTTTACCTTTACTTCGCTAATATATGCTATAAACAATACCTTCTAATATATATATATATATCCTTTTACCCCTTATTATATGGTCAATATATTATTCTATGTTTTCCTTATTTTTGTGCCTCAATATGAGTGCACGTGATATGGTTTTTTTTTTCCATTAAAGACCACTTGATCTTCACAAGCAAAACAACCCACTTCCTAATCATGATAGAGAAGGAACAATCTTGTGTAATAGCCACTACATCATGTATCTTTATGTTCTCCAAAAAACCAAATTTCTTCAGCAAGATATTCCTAGATAATATTGGTTTTATTCTATTGGTAATGACCTTGGATATAATAATATATACCAAATTACAAAGAGTAATTGGTCGATAATCAAAAAGAATTCTAGCATTGGATACCTTGGATATGAGGGTAAGGAAAGTGGAGTTAATTAGTCTAAATATCATGCCCCTCAGTCTCAACTTCTCAACCATCAATGTCAGGGCCCCCAACATGATGTCCTGAAAGTGAAGGAAAAGTTCCATGGGCCACCCATCTGGCCCAGGGGTCTTGTTCTTTGCCATAACTTTAAGGACACCCAGAGTTGACAAGAAATGAAAACAAAATGTGGAGCAAAAGGTTTCTCTCCTAAATATTGTGAATTAATTAAATAACATTACATTGGAGACATCAACAATAAATGATTATAATGAGACTAAACTAAACTCAATAGAACATGACTAACAGAAATTGAAATAGGACACTTGGATGGATAGATCTACCACCTAACAAGTGGTTGGAATTAGATTATCCAACACTTCCCCTTAATTACAACCACATAAAAATTTAATTAAGATTCCTGTTGGTCTACGTCTTAGCTAGGCTTACGATTTAAAAAAAATTGACTTCAACTAGATTTACATTCCTTCTTCTCTTCTTCCAGATCCTTGTTCTCCTAATTGTTTCAACTTTTTCGTCTTGTTGTATGCTTCAAATTTCAATTTCTTCATTTGCTGGTGTAGGTCTTCCATTTTTCTAGGTTGTGTAAGCATGTCTTGGACCTCTTCAAAAAAAGGGTTTGTATGTGGGATGCTGCGACATATTATGTTTTGTAGTGCATTTTTCATCATCAATTTTCTGCAACATAAGTTTATAATAATAATAATAAAAATCTGTGGGACTCCAATACCTAAAAACTTCATTAATATTCTCATCACCCAAGATGTCTTCAACATGCATTTCAACAACTTGTATGCAGACTTTATCAAGGCCTGTTATCGCAAGCCATGCTTCAAATAAACTTTAACTCTTCTTCGTAATCGTTCTATGTACCTGCACACTGGAAATCAATTTTAGAACTAAAAATATTTGCAGAACCACATTGCTTATGTTCCTTCTGCTCTGTAATGAAAGTTTTCTACTATTGCACTTCCATCTCTGCTTCTACCTTTGTCTCTATTTCGTCTTTATGGGATTTCTTCTTTGCCTCTGCCTCTATCTCTGTCTCTGTCTTCCTTTGTCTCTTCCACGGGGTTTTCAGATTGAAGTGGGATTATCTCACCAAATAACATCATGTCAATATGATGTTTATATTGCATCATCTACAACCATAAATCATGAGGAAACATATCTTCATCAAATTTAGCATCAGCAAATTGATTTTTTGCATTAACCATAACATTGGCTTCTCCAATGGAAACTTCACTGTCATCAACAAGCTTTGTTGCTAGATTCACAAAATTGTATCTTCAAATGGATTACTCCCCCTTATACCAAAACTTCTTTCAAGGGTATCCTAGGCCTCGATAGCTTTCTTGGCATATGAAATTAGGTGAAAAATGTTGTTATCTACAGATTGTTTTAAACATTTCGATGAAAAGACATCACTTTGCCTCTTCACTTCCAATTCTTTCAAGAAAAAATCATACATCTCTAATTGTTACTTCCACTTTCTTAGCCTCTTGTGTTTTCCCATTTGTTGAATGGTGACTCGCTACGACTCAACCAGCCAATCAAACTTCAAACCCGACAACTACCTACAATAACAAATATGTGATGGCTTATTTACTTCTTAGCATCCACATAATAAATAAGTGTATAAATTATTTACTAATACAAAATTTTCACAAAACATATAAAAGAAAAAAAACACATCAAATCCTATTGGAATAATGCCCCTTTTCCAAATTCCCACTTTGAAGAGACCTTGAAAAAAAAAAAACTCAAAACACATGTCTTAAAAAAAAAAACCTCTATATAATCTTTTTTTTTTTTTTAATTGTCCATTCACTCCTTTAAATTATCAAGCTCTTTTTAAAGAAATATTAAAAGAATTTTTTATTTTAAATTAAAAAAATAAAAATTTAAACACATTTCCATAATTCTTTCAAAAAAATTTGAAGTAACATTTAAAAGGAGGCGTAGGGATTTAAAAAAAAATGAATCACTGTTCAGGCTCATAAAAAAAATTGAACCGCCATTTAAATGAGTGCACGTTTGAACGTGAACCTTTGAACATTGAGCTCTTCACATTGACCCGCGTTTCCTGCTTAACTCGCAAAATTTGCCATTTGGTGAGCATCGTTCACGATCATGATGTAGTGCATTGAGACATAAAACTTGAAAACACAGAAGTTGAGAAAATCATGTTTGGGAGGGTCAACGCACTTTCTCACTATGGAGGGGTGCGTTGATCATTCAAAGAAAAATAAAGAAAAAATCTTAAAACTTATTTTCACTTTCTCTCCAATGTTAGATAATGACTTGCTTCGTTCTCTTCACATACCTCGATTCGTGCTACTAGCTTTTTTCAAAACAATAAAGGTTTTTTCTCTTCAAACTATTGGTTTCTACTATTCTTCGTGGAGTTTTATGCGATTTTAAGTTCTGAAACCAGGACAAGAAATGAAAACAAAAATGTGGAAAAAAATGTTGTTCTTTCAATATTACAAATAAATTAAATAAGATGACAATAAAGACATCAACCTTATAAGATTGCACTGACGCTAAAATAAACTCAAAACTAAAATAACTAAAACTAAAATAAAACTATTAGATAGACAAATAAACCAACTAACAAGTGATTGGAATTCTATTCTCCAACAGAAATTTCCGCCCTAATCACCAAAACAATCATTTATACTTCAAACATTTATATTTCAAATTGGACTAGTCGTAATAAATCGAAAAAAAATTCTATATTTGTATCCTCGTTTCATTCATAGTCTCCAATAATTTAGCCGCTAAATGATATTTTATGATAAACATATAATTCATCTGAACATTAACTATACCCCACTATATGACAAAACATCTTTCACAGATTTCCGTGAAAGCCATTAAACATCTTTCACAGATTTCCGTGGAAACCATTGTACTGCACTAAAATCAATGCATATGAAGACGTTTCTGACACAAAAAGATAACGGATCTTCCCAACTACCTATCGTCGAGCTGGGATGCATATCTAACACCATATCTAACACGACCTTCTAGATGTTGAATATGTCCCTCTCAATTTTAACCACCGATCAAAAGGTTTCACAATGGAATCTTGTCACGAATATAGCAGAGCTTATAAAATTTTGAGATTCTAAATAGAATTACTTTTGTTTAAAAAGACTTAACGGAGAGTGAAGTGAATTGATAGAGTTTAACAAATTAGATTGTAGGAATTTAAATATATAACAATTAGTACAAAATACATTGTTATTTTATTTAATTTTAATTCCTATGAGATATAAGTAATAAATTATTTAAAAAAAAATCATAACAATAAGATTTTAAATTGAAGTGTTTGATGTAATATATGAAAATTAAATATAACAAAATTTATATTAATAAATTAATTGTTTGTAGTATTATATACGTATAATTATGGAAAATCATTTTGTAGAATTAGTAATATTATTTTTTGAATGATTATATTTTGTTGTCGTATGTTTTTTTATTGCATGTCTCACATGTCTTATTGACCATTGCTCTAGAAACACTTCCTGCCGTTTAGATATAATATCGTTTTTAGAATAATTATATTGATTTCTATAATTTAAGTGGAAAGTACGTCTATACGTTCATTCCAATAGATCCTTTTAGTTCTATAAAAATTTCACCCCCTTTCATTAACCTTTAACACCAGTGTAGATGAGCTAAGGACCAGTTCACCATCATTTGCATGTTCCGTAATTTTTTTTTTTTTAGACCACATTGACTTTTCTTTCGTTCTGCTCCTATAGAACATTTAAATATATATGAATTAATATATTATTTGAACACAGTTATCTATATTTGTTTAATTATACTATTAATAAAAATAAATAAATAAATCATATTGAAAAGTAATTTTATTCATCTAATTCATATTCTGATTTTTTTTTATTATTATTTTATGTTTTTTTGTACTTAAATAGAAATAATCTTATCGACCCTCTTCATTTTATGACTCTGCATCAACCACACCAACTAATAAATATTAATTGAACTTATATACACTTCAAACATATTGATTTTGTGAGGAATTTACAAAAATCTTGCCTTCTATGATTTTTTTGATCTATTGTTATTATGTCGATCAATATTTTTTTTTGTTACTTGAGACATTATTTATCAATATATAACCTCCACCATTCAATCGAAAAGCCATTAGATGTATTTTACAAATAAATCAAATAATATGCCAAAAAAAAACATTCTCTAGTAACCAATGTGTTAATATAAATAAACTCATTCGCGCATTTATGAGATAAGATTTAATTATTCAAAATTGTCTTAGAAAATCATTTTTTATAATTAAGGCGGTGGGTGTGATCTGTAAGTATAACGTACTGCACTTATTTAATGGTGCTATTAAGAACAAACACATCAATATGCTATATTACACGAGGAGCAACGATGAACGAATTGGATAGAATTGAAAATGTTATAATATATCGGTGTGTCGAAGTACTAAGGTAGTCCTCATGCGCTATATTACCTAGGGAACACCATACAACATATAGCCATTTAAAAAAAAGGGACAGGGATTATGGTGCGATTTGTAGGGCTAAACTCAATGGAATTATTTAATGATGCTATTAGGACGCTAATGCATTATATTACACTAAGAGCAACCATGAAAATATTTTACAAAATCCAAAGTGTTATACTACTACGTTGTGTTACTCAAGTAGCCCCGATGGGTTATGTTATGTCAATTTCTTAAAATCAGAGAGGGATGACGGTGCTATTTATAATCCTCAATGCACTGCAATGAGTTAACAATTATTTTAAAAATAGGTATGTCCATGTGTTATATTACACTGGGAGCAATGATAAACATATTAGACAAAATAGAAATTGTTATAATTTATTGGTGTGTTGTATTGCTCAAGTAGCATCGGTGCATTATGTTATATATGGCACCGGGCAACATATAGTAGTTTTTTAAAAAAAGAAGAAGGCTAATAAGGTTTAGATCTAATTCAATAAGTGATTCCCCTACTTTATATATAAAACACTCTATATATAATAAGTAAACAAATCCATTAAATCTAAAATGCCTAAATTGAAAAACCTTAATTGTGAACTGTAAAGAAGTTAAAACCTTACGTAAATTTTGCAAAGAAGAACACACTGTTTAAGGTAACTATTGATTTATTTATTTTTTCTAAATTTTATTTAATTTAATTAATAACAAAGATC
>APFE031305533.1:45757-96847 GCA_000404065.3 Pinus taeda
AGCATGAGTTTTTTTTTCAATTTTTCTGCACATCAATGTGTTCGATACTTAAGTGCACCAATATGTTTATATAAAGAGCACACTGATATTTCTGGAGCCCCATATATTTTCAACACACAAACGTGACCTTTTTTTGGAAATCCTGCTACAGTACAATTATTATTTTTAACACAACTGTGGAGTATATATTTAAAATAACATTGAAATGGTGTAACTCATTTTTATTTTATACTCATGCTGCCTTTTATTTAAATGTACTGTTGTGTTCTTATGGGAAAGAGCATTGATATGATAACTTATTTGTTATTTCTTTAGAATGTCAGAAATGAGTGTGGGTGTTATTCAAACTTACTGATGCACTTATTATTTAAACAAACTAGTGTGGTTTATTTTGATTAGTGCACTAGTGTAGTTTAAAAGATATTTGAAAAATTATTTTCACGTAAAATGGCATATTAATCTCAAATTATCTTTTAGGACGCATCCACATAAACTATGTCATTTCATAATATGCATTTTCCACTTAAAGTCGTCGTGTTCTTGAAATATGGTTTCAAAACTATAATGAAGTTTAGATTGTGGTTATATGGTTTTTGAGATTAATTTTAAATGCTCACACAATTTTATTTTTTATTTTTCTCAATTATAGTGACAAAATTTGAATACTATCAAATCTCCAATTCTTCAAATTCCATCTCACTCCATATTTCTCATCAAAATCCTTAGCAGACTTCTCCCTTTCCATCTCTATTAAGTTCATATTTTATTTATATTTCAATTATCTAATTGAGTTTTTTTATTTTCATCCATGTCAATTTGAATAAAAATGTATGAAATTATTTGGAGGATCCAGATTCAAAATCTAGTTCAGATGTAGAAAATATTAATCCATATTATTTTTAAAAACATCAGAATCTCTTATCAGGAGAAGCATATTGAAAGCAGTTGGTAGATGAAAATGGACAACCTCTTCACCCTACTAGTTGGAACATGGCATATTCTAGCAACAACCCTATATTAACGATGATAATAATTGTTTGGTATATTGAACTTTAAACAAATCAATTGCATTATCATGCTTACTAGTATCATTGATATTGTACTATGATATTTAATATTTTTTGAAATTAGGATTCTACTAATGTTCAGTAACTGAGCGACCATCTTCCCGTGCACCTCGCTATAATGTTAAAACGTGAGAATCTTGCATTAAGAGAAATATTCAGAGAGGAAGCATACAAAGAATAGTTGAATCAACCACCTATTCAATTCCCACTACGTCTAGATTAACCAATTAGGAATGACTACAACAATAGTAGTTCTTCATCATAAGTTGGCATTGGAGACAATCAAATGGAGGTTGGTATGGACGATTACTTATGGGATATGACTGCCATGGAGGCAATGTTGTTAGATGCATTCCAAAATCATGAGCTAGGGATGATGCTCATGTCATTGATACCTTATTCGAAAGCCTAAAGTCTTTTTCCACCACCCTTCTCTTTGGACTTGGCAGAAATTCAAAGTCTATGTAGTTGGGAACAATGATGTTAGTGTACAATGTGAAATAAAAGTTTGGCATGTTGAATGCATTTTTCTCAATAGTATTGAGGTAATTGACTTGCATGATTAATCAATTTCCTTATTTTTTGTCACACAATCAGATTTAAAAATTGTCAATTTTATGAATGTTAAATATTTACATTGCAGAATTATATTCCCCACAAGCTACAAGATATTCAAAGGTAAGGTTCTTCCGAGTGATAATGTCTTTCCTGGTAGTTACAAACAGGCAAACATGTTGTTCGAAATGTTGGGTGTTGAGTACATATCATATCATGCCCATCTAAATGATTATATTCTATATAGAGGATAATACACAAACAAAGAGATATGTTTGAAATGTGGTCATGATAGGTACCATAACTATAAAAAAAGGGCAAACCACATGGTCTTCCTCATAATATATTGAGGTGCATGCCTATAATCCCAAGGATTCAAATACTCTTTTGTTGTAAATAACTAGCTATGTTGCACAGATGGCATGTCTCACACAAAAGTGATTCAGGAGTTATGAGAATCCCAATAGATTCAATAACGATGAAGCACATAGATGATACATGTCCTGAAAAATTCAAGGATGAAGTATGAAGTCTATGACTCAGCGTAGCCATAGATGGTGTCAACCCATATTCCCTCCAAAATACCAACTATTATGTTTTACATGTATTAGTGGTCAATAAAAATATCGCTCCATGGTTGTCTGTGAACAATGAACATCTTATGTTGGCTCTCATGATCCATGATAGAAGACAAGTGAATAATATGGATGTTTACTTACAACCATTGGTAGATGAATTCATGGAATTATCGGAATGGATACAGTATAATGTATCAAGACCCATTACAATAAAGAGGAGTTTTACATTGTATCGAATGTGTTCTTATACCATACATGATTATCCAGGATTAGGAGTTTACTATGGTAAACTACATTCTTATTCATTTATTTAGTAGCAATATTTTTTTGCATTTTAATTTAATTCATTGCAATTGTTCAGATCTTCATGGATGCTAATGTCTTGGCCTGTTTATAATAATTTCGCAAGTCTTCTAACAAAAGGGTATCATGGATGCAAATACTGTGGACCTTCTCTAAATGATAGGTGGTTAGAACACCTAAAAAAGATAGTATATGACTGCTTCAGGGCATTCGTCCCAAAAGAACACCCTTACAAAAGAGAAAAATCTGCTTTCAATGGTAAATTAGAGAGAACCTAGAGCGCTGCAATAATGACACCAATTTGATAGATTACAGGATATGAGATAGACAAGGAGAAGGAGTTTGCAGAAGTGTTCAATCGAAATTGGGAGCCTTTGTTCGATCATACAAATTTCTTCGACACCTATGTTGAGCAATTTCCTATTGGGATGAAAATAAAAATTGTCTTTTATGAGCTCCCATATTGTAATCATATTAAGGTTTCTCACTTACTAGATCCCATGCATATATTTAAAAATGTTTCGTCTTCTTTATGGAGACACATATCATCAAAACAAAGTGACATATTGGCTATTAAGAGAGATCTCTTTTCTTCAAAAACTAAAAAGAAATAGTGGCCAAGACAAAAAACTAGAGGATATGTTGGATCCTCTTTGTCTTTCAAGGAAGGTGATGTCCCATGATTTTTAAAGAAACATCATATTTATTTTGAAAAGGAAGTTATAATGAATGTGAGGGTTCCTTCTTTATATCGGTCTTCACTATGACATTGCTTCGATATGGATGACCATTTTTCAGGGTTGAGATAGCATGACTATTTCAACCTTCTAAGATTATGTATGTCAAAAACATGATTTTATTATTTCTTTTATCTTTATGTAATAGGATATTTTATAATTAAGTTTTGTATAATGTACTATTTACTGTGCAGTGTCATTATCCTCTACTCATGCATGGGTGTGTGAACCATGACTTCCCCCAATACCTACAACATGCCATACCTAAATTACCTACTTTTGTACATTGGATCGCATCAAAGGATATTCATATGGCTAGCATTCCACGATGACGTTAAGAGAGAGCTGAGATTGTTTGTTTGTTTGAGAAGGAACTGCCAACGAGTTTCATGGACTTGTAGGCTCATCTTTTAATTCAGCTAGTAGATACGGTGGAGTTAGTTGGAGTCGTTTCTTGTCATTGGATATTCTTCTTAGAGAGGTACATCAAGAAATTGAAAGGTTTTGTTTGACAAAGGGAAAAAATCAAGGGGTCTATGGAAGAGGGGTATATATTGTATGAGTCTTTCCATTATGCCAGTGAGTACATTAGGCATATCGACAACAGACAAGGTGCGATGATTTGGGACGATGAAAGGGATGAAAAAAAGAATTGGAGCTTCTCAAAATGAATGGAAAGAGGCACATGATAAAGATGAATTGCATGATTATCATTTGTCAAACTACTACACATTAACTATTCAAATTGAACCTCATATTAATGCATATTTTGATCTCATACGTACTATATATACATATATACATATAATATTATATATATATTAATATATATTATATATATATATATATATATAATACTATATATATATATATATATATATATATGTTTGTTTGATTTCATTAGCAAATTCAGGAATTGAAGCCACCAAAAAATTCATTCTTTACAATATGGAACCGACACAACCATGGGTCACATTGTATGAAGAGAATAGGAGAAAATGGGACAGTGACAGGAAAAAATTCAACTGTTTGAATGGTAGAAGTGTGCCTTATCCTAATCATTTAAAAGAAAATATGCCAATGACATGCCCTAATAGTTGAGTTGTTGATCAGGTGACAGAGAAATATGGTGCATCTGATCATTACCTGGGTGTTGAAGAGGATGAGCTAAACATAGCGATTGGGTGCAATAACTGGTAATTAGAATCTCATTTTGTACAATTTTAACTTCATATTGCACCTTTGAATTGTGATATATATATATATATATATATATATATATATCATGATGTTTGGGTTATTAGACACATAACACTATGATTTTTTCAATTTTTTATAAGTGCATTTGTTCCCATCTATGTGGGAATATGGAAGTCATTTTTACATGGAGAATGTCGATGATGGATGTATGACACAATACTATGGAGTGGAATTCAATTTAAACCAATCTAGTCATGATAGACACTGCCATCAAAACCTAATGCAAGCGACATTAGGTTATGTTGGAAAGATACAAGATATGATTCAAGTGGACTTATGTTCATTCCAATGTGTTATTGTTAGGTGCAAGTGGTGGAACACCTTTAATTGAAATAATGTAAAGGAATATTGTGATAGTACATTAATGCCTGTCAACTTTAGAAAGATGTGGCATGAAGCTAAGGAGCCTCATGTTTTCCTAAAACATTGAAACCAAGTGTTTTTTTTACTGAGATGTGTTAGATAGAGATTGGTGGTTTGTATTAAGACATGACCCTAGATCAAAATATGTTTTTGAGAACAATAGTGTTATCATGCCAAGTGACGAGGAAGATAATCAAGGTGATGACAATGGAGAGTTGTATGTACTTGTGTTATTTCATTATTTATACTATTGTTCTATGCTTTTGTTTTCATTATTTCATGAAGTATTTCCAATTTTTGTTTCTCCCTTTGGTGATGTCTCTAGTACATGATTGATATATAAAATACACCATCCTAATACATAAAATACAATTTATTTTTTAAATAAAAAATGTATTTATTAATACGGAAACATAACATTTATCTTAAAAAAACTATCCATGCACCGAAAACACAGTCATGCACTAGATCAGGTGCACTGTCAAACACAACTGCGTTGGAGACTTACCTATGATGCCCCGATGTTGGTTCACAAATTTAAATTTTTATAGGGGTGCGTCACTCTTATGCACCGATGATCACATATAACATTCTGGCACCAGAACAAAACATTGACATTATATAATGCACCGATATAGAGCTATATTTTTAAATATTATATAGGTTGTAGGATTGGTAAATATGATAGCACCAATGCTATCAAAACATACCAAGTGCACAACATTTGTCATGGTGATTAAGAGAAATTTGTTTGACTTTCAAATAGAATTGGTGATGCATTTTTTTCGTGTTTAGATTATATAAAATAAATATCTATTTTTTATGTATTTGTAACTAAAATATTTAATGTAGACATGTCTTTATCATTGTGAACATGATGTAATATTAGTTAGAAGGAATGTGGAAAACATGAATGCCATTTTCTTTCATGTTTAGATTATATATATATATATATATATTATAAGAGAGAGAGAGAGAGAGAGATTATTTATTTATTTTTATTTTTATGTATTTGTAACTAAATTATTTAAAGTAAACATGTCTTTATCATTGTGAGTATGATGCAATATTAACTAGAAGAAATGTGAAAAACATGAATTTTAGTGAATATCTAGTGATAATTTAATTTGTATTATTTAAAGTGTATTATCTAACTCATATTTATTATTAAAAGGAGTTAAATTTAAACTACTACGATAGCAAATAAAGGACAAAAATAGCATCACATTGTTATATCTTTATTACTAGAAAAAATTTCACATGCATCTTTAAGGGAGAACTTCCAATAGAGAAAACCCCCAAGTACAAGTGACTTGATCATAAACTTTATTTTACATTTCTTTATCCTCATTTTTAAAGAGAGAAATATTGAATTTAAATTGGTAAGAGTTCCTATAAATATTAAATTTTAATTGCTTGAAAATCTCATAACTTTAGGAATAAAATAATTTTTATAAAAATAGAATTTTTGAAGTTGTGTTAAATCTAAATTGATTGTGCCTAGAGACACTCTACAACTTAGTATGGAAAAGATGTTGTCACATAATGTTACATTTAAAAATAGTAAAATAATAATTGAAATTAACAAATTATAAATAGTAATAAGAAAGAAATTGATGTTGGCCATAATTTCAATACTTGATTTTACACCTTAATCTTATGTAACTTTATATAGACATATAATGTAACCAAAAGTTAAAAAAAAAAAAAAGCTATCTTTTATTATAAGGAAGAAATGAAATAAGTAAAAAAATATAATTTACTTTTTACTACAAGGAAAAAATGTATTTTTTCACATGACAAGAAATAGTATTATCGATATTAGACTATGTGTAATTCATTTTACTATCCATTTACGTGTAATATTTAAAAAAAATATATATTTATAACATAAAACATTTTACTAACAACCATAAGTAAAATATATGGATATCCATATTAAATAACATAATTTTATAAATATTTCTATAGAGAAAGTAAAAGTAATTTAAATTGATTTTTTCTTATACTTTCACTTTAGTGAGAATTGAGAGAATTCTTATTCGCATTAATAGTTGATTCTAATTCACGATGAGGTATTTATAATATTAATTTTAATATGGATTTTATGTAAATATTAATTTAGAAAATATTAATTATAAAAATAATTGACTGAATTACAGGAGAAAAATATAGAGGGCCATTTAATATTTTAATATGGAAGAACCTGAATATAGACAAAATATTTCAATTTCAACTACATATATATTAATATACCACCTCCCTACCTCCACCAAACCCATGCAGGGATCAAATCTATTTTCACTCAAAAAGATGTTTGCATTTCAAGAGATTTGATCACTCTCAGCGCTTGGTAGATCCATGTTAAATGGATCTACGCTGTAGTTTGTAAAAAATTCTAACTAGTTTTTTAAATTTAACAATAGATTTGATATAAACTAATATTAATTAGTTTAATTGTATTTTTGTAATTTATAATTATTATATTTTATATAAAATGAATGAGTTACACATTTTTCCTCTTTTAATAACTAATTGAATATTTTAACTTTAATTATTTTATTTTTGTGAGCATTGAAATATTTTATGAATTAAGTTAGATTGAATATCAATGAGCTATTTAAACAATTGAAAAATATTTATAGTAATTTTACAATCATAGTTTCAACTGTACTAAACTTTGTAATTTATAAGAATATCTTTGCATTTTTTTAAGGTAAGTCATTTTACATGCAATCTCATATATAAAAGTTTCATATCAATTCATCAATATATAATCTATAATAATCATTGTTTCATAAAAATAAGCATCGTGACAATAATCATCTAACAAACATAAACATCATCTAAGGTACACATTTGAATTCACTACCATTGTCTAATTATATACACTTTTAATAACACATAAACTTTATTAGCTAGCACAAAAATCAAATAATCTAATAGGGCATCATCATTGTGATCACACCTAACAAAACACAAAGATTGTAATCTAACATCATCACCACACACATCTCAAATTAATATAAATCTCATGTCAAATAATTGTTATCACATACAAATGAATATGCAAGAACATTAAATGAACATATATCACATGACCTAACAATATACATATCAACATCGACATATAAATTATATACATAGACATGAACAAAAAATGCAACATATATATATACACACACATACAAAGAAGTAAAATAACTATATCGTGACGTCAAATAAGCATAATGAAATATCTGATACAATAGACATAGTATTCCATGCAGCCTAGTTTGCAATAGAATATGATGGATGGTCTACCACTATCTCACCAGGTACATCTTTCGAACTCAATTGAGGTGGAGACTGACTAAGAGGTGGTTGATATGGACTAGAAGGATGTGGTTCGTCTATAGGAGAAGGCGGTCAGCCTCCTCAATTAGGAGAAACATATGACACATCCTCTGGCTCTAGAATCTCAGCATCATCAGGCGACAGTTGTACCACCAAAAGGATCACCAACACCCTAACAACCATGATTTGATGGGGTGGCACAGCTACTAGAAGCATCATCATCACCATCCTCATGATCATGATCATGATCATCACCCCCATCATACAGATCATCATGATCACGCTCATCATCCTCATGACCACCCTCATCATTTGATCAATTTTCTTCTCCATAATGCCCTGTAACCCTCATCATTGGTAGTTCCCTACTAGCTCTGATGAAATGTTGAGTAAGAGACAAAATCTGGTGGACAAGTCCTGTGGAGATCCAAGAACATTAGATCCATGCTGAATTCTTGAGGCCTCATAGGGCAAACTCCCTATGAAACCAAAACTATTACGAATATATCATAGTAGTCCATACGACATCTCATAGGCAGCCTTCACCCCCAAACACCCACGCCCCCAAGGCGATGCGCCTCACACTCACCTCCTTGGGCCTTGTCCATCTCCTCTTATATATGGTAGAGGAGGAGGCATGTCCACATTGAATGTTTAAATGTCTACAAAATATATAGAAAAATAATTAAACAATATCAGTAAACAAGTTAATAGAAGAACTTAAATAACATGCTAGAATAAATTTTATTTTAATTCATTAAAATAAGAAAATGAAACTAGATTAATTTAAAGAAAACATTAATCTTACCTTTATCGTATGGAGGCTTATATGTTGTGAATAAGATGTTGGGACACCATCTCTAATCAATCCCTGTGTATGGATACCCCAACACGAAAAATGCATGGCCATCCACACTAGCCACTAGCCTATTGCTCTAGTGCCTCGTCCAAAATCTTGGACAGAAACTCGGGTATGCCCCTATTGGGCATCATATTCCCCCACATGCACATTAGGACCTCAATGATTGCCCTAGGACGGAGATGATCGCATGTAGGCCTTGTCTTCAGAAACCTCTCAAAAAATAAGCAAAAAAGTTAGAAGAAAAAGGGATGGTCTCCCTCCTGTGTCTCAATAACGCACGATATCTATTTAAATCCATGAAAAACTACCTAAAATAAATGACAGAACATATGATGTAATGTGGTACCTGAATCAAAGAATAAACATAATAGAAACTAGGGAAACTAGTGTGCTTCCCATCACCACAAGAAAGTGAAATGGTGTTGACTAATAATGAGAGGCACGTAGCCTCCTCTCTATAAAAAGAATAAATATGTAGTTGTATACCATGGACTTGAGAATCCATTGGGTGCACTGCATGAGGCCCAACATATCTTAGAGTGTATGAAAGCTAACTCTTATCTGCAACACCATGCAGGATGGTAGGGAATTGGGGAAAATGATACGCTCTACTGGTTATGCTAGTGATAAAGAAAATGTCCTCCTCATTGGGCTTATACCATAACTCAGGACTAACACGGAAAGCCTACTGCTAGACATTCCATTGGTAGATTATATGAACCATTAGGACAGAGTGTGCCTTCAAGGATGTACGCTCCTCATAGTACTTTTGGAGACATACATTACTCAATAGTGCTTAGGTCGCTGCAATAATAGGATGAGGGTATAAATTCCTCTCCCTATCTCTCACATGGCGTGGTTGGACCATACTGTATCGGTCCACCTGCTGCTCATGCTCTTGCTACGACTCCATCTACTAAGGTCTCTGCTACATGATTGACATATAAGATACATCAACCTCATACATAAAATGCCATTTTTCTTTTATTAAATGAAACATGTATTTGCAACTATAGAATCATAATTTTCAATGTAAAAAAAAATATGGTGCGCTCAAAACATAATCGTGCATTGGTCCCAGTGCATTTTCAACTATAACTTCACTAGTAACAATTTTCACGTAAGTATGACGCACCAAGCGTGTTTCAAAAATTTAACTTTTCATAGCGGTGTGACATATTTCTGCGTCGGTGTTAATGTCACATCTTTCCCACTTCATTTATATTTACAAAACACATAGCCACAGTGGAAACGCATTATGTGTATGCATCAAAATGCAGTGCGGCCTATAAATTTACAGGGTGCACCATTGGCGATGCGAGCCAAACAAATTGAGTGCACCACGCCTCAATTGTTTTTCCACAAATAATGGCCAATTCAACCCAATTTTCAATTCTAATCAGCAAAAAAATTAAATTAGAAATAAATATAAATATTACCTCGACACTTGGTCATTAGGTAGGCATTGTGGACACATAATGGAGAAAAATATTGTTTTTACACCATTTGAAAAAACTGAAAATCCAATAGTGAGCACAATACTGAAAGGTGGTGAAGAAGAGAAACACTAATGCTGGGGTACCTTCACATGGAAAGGTTGGCACCAATTTTATTTAACCCTCCTTCAATGAGTATCTCAAAGTTCAAAGGGGCGAGCTTTATACGAAATCACCATGTTTGTTTTTAATTTAAAATTATCATGGGGCTTTATCAAAATGCACTAGGGATTTATGTTGTAACACACTGGTGCTATGGTTTTGAAATAGCACTGATATTTTTTAGGAATTAGTAATTGTCTATTGGTATTCTTTATACAACAACTTAGGGCATTGTTATACATTTGCCGCATTGGGTAGTCATTTTTGAATAACATTGGTATGTTTTAATATATAAAGGTGTCTGGTGCTAGAGAATATTCAAGCAGAAGTGTGTTAGGTTATTTAGTGCACCATTTTCTTTTATTTTTATTTTTTTTGAATTCTAGGTGCACCATGTTATGTGAAGCTCTCGTGCAAGTATTGATAAGAACACATCGATGCGCTTTAGTAATTTAGATGCACCGTAAAAAAACATTCGCTAAAACATTTGCTTGCCCACCTTTTCTAGTGACCTATACTATAAACAAATTTTTGGGCTATTTTTATAGGGGCCTCTGCAAAAAGCTCCACTAGAATGTCTTTTCCTTGTAGTGGTAGTGTAGTGGGGGCGTGACACAACATGAACAATGAGTGAAACCAAACAAAAAGAGAATAATCTGGATACATTAGGCTAGCGTTTAGGAAAATTGATGGCCACCATTGGATGGGTATGACTAAATCTCCAATGCTCACCTCTCCCAAGGAATAATATCCATATGAATTTGACATGGGCTAGGATGAGGTGGCTCATTGCATTTTGAGCACATATTTTTATGACTATGACCTCAACACCTTTGTCCAATTGAGACATTCATCATTGATTTAGCTAGGAGTTTATATAAATAAAGTTTATCCCCAACAACTTTATATGAGCTAGGTAGGACTTGTGCTAATTAGAGATTTATCAACAAAACTCTTAAAAGAACAACCTTAGATGAGATGAGTCCAACACACATAACTTTTGTGACTTCAGTAATAAGGATAAAAGGAAGAATTGATATGCAAATGCGCCCTATTTTTCACCGATGTACATTATGGAACCAATATTTTAGAATAAGAATTAATGTAGGTGTTAGGGTATCACCTCAGGGGTATGGTGAACTCAGATGGACTAATTTCCCATTCGAAAGAGGATATACATTTTACGGGGAGTATGCTATAGGATAATAAAAAATAAAAAAAAAATTGACAAGTTGTGTATGTAACATATGGTATCAGAGCACCAACTTTAAAATAGGGCTGACAGAGAACCACCACATTGAAATATAGTTATGTGTAGAGTTTTGAATCTGATTTAAGAAGTGAAATGCTAAGATTTGTTTATATTGTGTATAAGATATTCGAGTGAAGCATGGTTACAATATGTAATGGAATATGATGCCATAGAAGGAGAAGGAATCTATGTGGAATTAGGAGGAGGAAAGTACACATCAAAAAATCAACTCATACATACTGTAAAGAGTCTATAGCGGGAGTTAGTTTATCTCGGAACTAGTAATGAGTGATTGTTGAGGGAAAGTGAAGAACAAGAAAGAATGATGAGAGATATATATGAAAAGTCTAGTCACAAGATATGAGAAACAAGAGAGGAGCGATCAAAAATAGAACCCTTGGAAAGAAAACATATTGTGTCTGAAACATAAATGTCTAAATGTGGGGATGATTCAAAAAAGACTTATCCAAAAGCCTAGAAAATGAAGAAGAAAGTGGAGCTGCAATCGGAGTTGAGAAAAATAAAACCCCCTACCTTTGATGGGGAAAATGGGGAGGATGAAAAATCATGGATCCTCAACATGACAAAGTATTTCCTAGTTTATGAGTATGAGAGAAATATGAAGGCCATATTGGCCATTTATTAGCTGCAAGGCAAAGCTACTCTCTTGTGGGAAGAGGTAAAATTTTTGCATACATTGGAAGGAAAGACAGTTTCCTCAAAGGAGTTCCAAAAGAAATTCAAGTCAATATACCTGAGTGAATGATCTTATGATGACTATGAAAATGTGTTTTGTGAGCTAATACTAGTAAATTTAACTATGGATAAGTTATTGATAAATTCAAAAATTTATTGTGGTATGTTCCTTATATTAGGAAAGAGAAATCCAAGGTGTCGAGGTCTTTGAACTACTTATCAGTCCCTTACAACGAGAGGATTGAGCTCGACAATCCTAAAACAATGGATGAAGTTGTACGAAAATAAATATTCTGTTATCAACAATTTAAGAATTGGGGAGAAGCCTCAGAACCTTGGCAAGGTAAGGACATAAAAAAATATTCAATGGGGTCTAAATATAGAAACCTTCTTATCTTAAAATTTTTGGAAAGTACCACCTATGGAAGAAATTTATTAAAGGAAATTAAACCTAGCCTGCATAATCTCAAACTCGATGTAAGCCTATGCATTTGAACAATAAAAAGATAGGTGGTGTCAAAGAGAGAGAACAACTAAAGTGTTGGGGGTGTGGGGACCCTCATTTGTTAAGGGATTCCCACATAATTGTTGATCCATTCAAAATATCCAAGTTATTCAGGAGGCAGAAAAGTGAATGATATTTACTGAAACATTCCCTGAATAATGGAGGCAATGGGTGAACGACAAGTGGAGAATCAATCCACTATGATCGAGGTTGAAGGTACTATTTTAAACCATTATGTTTCAATCTTAATTGATATCTGGGCTAGCTTAAGTTACAATGGGCCTCAAATTGTGGAAAAATGTAAATTAAAAATTGAAAAGTTTAAGACTGCATAGTTAGTATAGGTATTAATTGACACCAAGGGAAGGATAAATAGCCAAGTGAAATAATTCCCCATAGATTTAAATGGTTTTTTCATTTAAGTAATATAAATATACTTCCCTTAAGGTCCTATGATGTGTTAATAAGCATGGAGTGGTTGGAAAAACATATAGCTATAATAAATTGTTTAGAGAAAATAGTAAGTTTTATAAGTCAAGAGGGACAAATTCAGTTAATAAGAGGAACACCAAAACCCATATAAGTTACACAGATCTTAGCTTTATAGTTGAAAAGAATTCTAGGAAAAGGTATCACTTATTTGCAATGTATGTTGAAACAAATGAGCAAAAAATAGAGAAACAACAGTTATATGACATGTAATTCATTAGATATTTTTAGGATTTTTTTTAGAAGAGATTCTCAGTTTACATCCCTATAGAGATATATATTTATCCATTGATCTAGTACCAGATGAAATCATAGTATCTAGAGAACCTTATAGAATGAGTATTCCTAAATTGCTAGAAATCAAGATAAAATTACAGAAACTATGCGATAAAGGCTATATTAGTCCCAGTGTTTCACAATGGGGGGCTCTTATGATTCTTGTAAAGATGAAAGATGGAACATTTTGAATGTCCATCAATTATTGATAATTAAATAATATAACAATGATAAACAAAAACTTTTTTCCCTGTATTAATGATAAGTTCAATCAAGTAAAGTGAGAAACCATATTCTTGAAAATTGATTTAAGAATCAGATATTACCAACTAAGAATAAAGGAAGAAGACATTCATAAGAAAACAATTTACTGTGACAACAATTCTGCAATTGTGTTATCCAAGAATTATTATTTTTCAAAAAAGGAGAGAACACATTGGCACTAAGTATCATTTTATTAGAGAGTTGATTAATAATGGATAAATTGTTTTGCAACACTGCAAGTCATAGGACTAGTTTGCAGGCATCTTCACAAACACATTGGCAAGAGATAATTTTTTCCATCCCAGAGATTGTTTTAGCATAGTGAATTTTGGTGATTGTAATTATGGGGGATGTTGGAAAATTAATCCTAACCATCGCATTATATGACTAACAACAACCATTTTCAGAAAGTACACAAGAAGATCAATAAGTATTCTTTTGCAGCAGGGAGAAGATTTTTTGTATCAGCTGAAGGAATGCCAAGTTATTGTTTTGTAGCCCCGAGAATGTATATTTGGTAATATTAAGGCATGTTGTTATTGCACAGGAAATGAAACTACATAGAATATTAATTTATGTGACTATCGACCCATATCTTACTTTATTTTTTTCCTTGTCATGAAAAATTTAAATTGATCACGCATCATATGAAGTTTCCATATTTTTATATTAATGTAACAACAAATGTCTTGTGTGTAGTGAAATTTTTTTCAAGGGATTGGAGGTCTGGAGGACAGATAAGAAAATTGGAGAATAGTTTTTGTTGTGTGATACAATCAGTTACAACACATAACATAGAGTATTTATAGTATATACAATTTATGTTTTTCACAGGAGTTAATGAGCTAAAGTCTTAGTTTTAGTTTTGTAATTGTTTTTCCCCATAAAATCTTAATATGAATTATTTTAGTTGCACACTCCATCACGGAGTATTTTTTAGTGTTTTCGCACAATAATCTATTTTACTTTGTTTTACAACATGTTGTTACTTTGAGCTATTTGTTGTGATGTTTCCGCATAAACATTTCTAGGTTTTACACTCTCCCTAAAAAATAAACAGTGTTGGCATGGTAGCGTTGTTGTGCAGAGGTGACAACATTGTATGGTTTCTTCCCTTTATTGAAGACCACCTTTTATCTGAATAAACCCTCCCATCAATAATTATGAGATTCATTCTGTAGAGGTAATCCAAAAGGGAAGGATTCGAACTACGAAAGCATGCCTTCTATACATTTTGTTTTCAATACAAAAGTAGGAATATACGTACATTTTCATCTATTTTGGTGGGTGGAGTAGCTATGTGGAATGTAGAATGTAGAATTCTATGCATTTTATAAAATCATCCACATGCCTCTGTACACATTTTCCCCTATACACACCTCTTCTTACATCATCATACAATATTTTTCTCAATCTCTCATAATAATACTTAAACGAGGAGCAAGGTTTTGATAAATTTGAATTTTTTTTGCTTAGCATTTATCCATCATTATTTTAGAGATAGTTGATGAAATATGAACATAAAATTTAAAATAAGATATCAGTGTTGACATTTATGAAGCTTGTAACTCTAGATAATATGCGAAGAAGAAATAAAATAATAATGAAATGAAAATCTGGATATCTCTGATTGAAATTTGAACTCTATATTTATCCTCGTGTGCTTCATTGGTCTGATTGGTTGTTGAAATCAATACCTCCATTAAACTATAACCATTTTCCATAGTTTGTAGGTATGGAGGAAGCTTTCAATCTACTTCCTCTGCAGATTTTCATAATGGTTATAGTTTAATTAAATAATTATTGAGTGCAGAGGCGTAGAGGAATTGGAATGAAAAATTCCAACACACCTCCATGTTTTGCACAAAGGTTATATTTTAATGGAATCATTGAGTTAAAATATCAATGTTTTCTAAAAACTAAAATAACCAAGGCGCAAAATAATTGATTTTTCTTCCTCTGTGCCTGTTTTCCTCTACTGAAATCAATCCCAGCTCCAAATCCCTTATCTATACATCAGGGTAGGGCATGAACTCATTTAGAATCATTTCTTTATGAATCAATAGATAGTACCCTAAGCCAACCCTTCCATGATATTCATTTATTCGTAGGAAACAGGGAGTGGGAGGGAGCTTCCTAGCCTAAGCCAGAGGTTTGTGGTCTGGTAATAGGTCCCACTCAATGGTATATAGAGCTCAGGTTATGTTTCCCTAAGAGGTCGTAGTCCCATCACACATCCATGATAGTTCATCATCCATATCCCCTAGACAAATTTCCTTATGTGACAACAATTTAATGTTCTGAGACCACTCCTCTACCAAAGATCAACTAAGTCCTCACCCAACCCTCATTAACATAATTTAACCATTGTAGTTGAGTCATTCTAAAGTTCCTCATAGATTGGAAGAATCACATCTTATATGCCTAATTTCATATTAGGTTATGTAGCTGATGTGTCAATTATTTGATTTGATTTAACATTCTTAAAATACATTTCATATCTTTTCATTTGCAATTTTCCCTATTTTAATGGACACTCCATATATTTTCGAGTTTATGGAAAGGATGTGATACTTTTGTGAATTTGGAACTGTATGATTTACATGGATTCTAAGGTAACTTTTCCACCTTCAAGATAGATTGTGTATTTGGTGTGCGCATCATATTTTGAATTGTTTTCCCATTCCCCTAACCATATGGAATTAGAAAGAAATTCCTCACCTATGCCTTGTCTAACCTGCTCTGATGATAGATGCACCTATTGACGGTGCCAGAAATATGACAACAAAGTGGTGTCCCCGATGTGAAGTCCCAATTAGACATCACACTGTTTGGTGTAGGAGCCCCATCCAGAATATCGACCCGGTTGCCATATATATCAAAGATATTCCTTCGCTCTAACTGTGAGCACAAGAGAAGGATGAAATGGTGTCTTTGAAAATCGAGGAGGTCTGCCTCATGAGTTTTTAGTTGTAAATGTGTCAAGGTTCTTGTATTGTGGAGAGGGGAAAAAGGTGAGCCTCCAAGTGGGAGGTAGTAGTACCACCCAAGAAGAGACACACATGAACTAGAAGGATCCATCTAACATCTATGGAATAGCCCACAAAGGATGTGACGATCATTACAACAACGACATGCAGAATGATCTATCTAATATCTTGCAGAATAGTCCACAAGGATGGGATGACAATAAAAACCATTAAAACACATTCTCAATATGTTAAGTACTAAAATAAACGAAATAATTCAACTATCTTAGCACATGTGAAAGGAAACATGAAATACAAATATCCACAGAATATTCTTACAAGCATTCATAATTCATGCATGAAGAACGTCTTAGACTTGAAGGATTTTTTCATTAAAGAAAAATTCTAAGACACATGATTACAATGTACATCACTAGCTCTAGTAGTGGAACATTAGAGCCACTCCTTGCTCCTCAAAGAACTAGCTTATCTCTCTAATGCCTCGTGGGAGGAGCCAAAGTGAAAAGTCCTTTGCTGATACAATGAGGGAGTATATATAACCAATGGGTGATTCTTCCCCTACTTGTGACGTTTTGACTACACTCGTGACTATTTGACTTGCTATGATTTTTCAACTTACATGACTCTACACATTACATATGTGTCCCTTGGACTTCCATTTTACAATGAATACAATATACATGGTCCACAATGATGATGTGGCATATGACAACTCATGACAAGACATGACATGACACTATTGATATGAGCTTCTTGAATGAAGTGGAAATTTCAAACAAGTTTTGTTGCTATGAATGATGGATGCTTGAGAATTCTCTCGTCTTCCACCTCCACATGGCTTGGTCATAGGAATATTTAATGATCTCAAGTCATGAGTTGTGGTCGCAAGATGGTACCCCTTTTCTTTTCCTTGATAGATCAACTTGCATGCTTAGTTAGAGGAATATATTTTTCATGCCCTACTCCATCCCCTTCTTCATCATCCAAACATCTTATGATAATATACTTTTATCTATAATTTACTTGTGACGAGATGACATCAGCCCAAAAAACCTCCTAGCCTAAGATGATGCATTCTAATTGATGGACTGAGTTGGAACTGGGTAGAAGGGAGGAAAGTGGGGCTCAGTGATAATGCATTACATAGTTATAGTTGCCATAGATGAGGCTTTAGGACTGATACTACACAATTTGCATTTCCAACTGGGCTGATAGACAAGTCTACATAGTTTTGGTAGCCAATGGGATAGGCTGCACAGTTTTGGAAGCTAGTGGGATAGGCTTAAGGGATGGTCACTCCAGGATAATTTTGTGCAATTCTAAGAGGCAAGGGAGGCTGGTCCACTACAAGATTGCATAGTTCAAAGGCTCAGGGAGAGATCTTGCATCTTGTGCTTGTACAATGTGTAGTTAAGGCCATGCTATCTGATAGGATTGCACAATGTGTAGTGAAGGCTAGGTCGTGGGCTTAGGAATTTCATAGTGTAGCAGCCTTGGGAGGAATTATTTGTGTGTTATATTGAATAAAAGGTCAAGGTCATGGCTAGAGGGCTTGAACTACAGATTGCGTTGTCCAGGTAGGTTGGGTGAGGTCAAGTTGTTGGGTCGCAAAGCCTCTTCAGAAATGGTTAAGTGTTATACCAGTGATACCAACTAGTGAACTCATAAAGCTTCGAATGCGATCTAACCCTTAGAATAATTGATGACTCAATAACATAGATCACCCATGACCCATAAAAAATAAATTTGACTACATATGACCACTTTATGACCAGTTACGACAAGTGCAACACCACAGATACACTTTACGACGATCATGATGAAAGTTGTGCTTCAATACACAAAAAATTGTAAATGATTACGACAGGTGTTTATATGGTTACAAAAACTCATAAACATAGTGATGGACCCTTGAAACAACCAGATCGATATTTTACACTTTGATGTTATATCCAACATGTGAAAGGATGACATTTTTCCTAAGTAACAAATGGGACCAAAACACTTCCAAAAGATACATGAAATGAGTCTTAGTGTTTGCGACAATAATGTACAATACCAAGGAAGGCTCTAAAATTGAGCGTAGGAAAAACTTTTGGAGGGTGTTGTAGCCGCTATAACACCTTGCAACACACTCATAGAATTCTAGCTTCTTTGTTTTGGTGAACTCTTTCGTGTAGGGCCTTCATTCTTCGAGGAGTATTGATTCATCGTCCACGTTACTTTGGCCTTCCCACTTACCCCACAAATAGCCATGGTCCCATCTATACCTTCTCGGTGGAACACAACATAAGATTCAACATAATCACAATGTCTCAAGTTGGGAAGGGTAGAGTAGCTCACGGGCTTAAGATTTTTAGAGTATCATTTTTCATCTTTGGTGTTGCTCACTACCAACAGGCCTTTATAGTACTCCAGTGGAGTCATCTAGGAACACAAATATTACTCTATTACCAGCAATCAAAGATAATAACCCAACAGAGTGTCTTTCTTCACCTATCTGCACATGAATAATTTATCTTCTTTTGCCTTTATTTATTTGTTTATTTAAAGAGAAATATGCATCGACACTTATTTTTTTTTGGGTGGAAGAGGGATACTGAATTATTGAGAGCAACCAAATGTTGAAGTGTCACAGGACCCTTTAGAGTTCAGCCACACACATACTAAGAAGCCATAACATGTCCAGGCACAACACTTATTCACATGATGAAAAAAAAGTGAGGCAAACAATAAGAAAGAAAAACAACGGAAATAAAATCGAAGAAAAGACAACACACAACAAGGGAACAAAATCAAAATATAAAAAAGGGAAGCCAAACCAAAGCATAATACAAGAGACAGTAAGAAAAGTTAACAAAGACTGGAGAGAACAACATGGGATGGGTAGAAGAGAAGGAAACTAAGGTGATACTAGTCCTACTCCTAAACTAACAACTAGAAGGTTGAGGTCACGTATAACATAACTTCAAGTGAAGCCACTGTAATTTCCCCCATCCTGCATCCAAAAAGACATGAACAGTTAAAACATATATACAGTAATGTGAAACCGAAAAGATAAAAACTTGAATAACTTGCACAAATCTTTGAAGGTCTTTCCTGTGAGCAGAAAGATGTGTCACAACCACTACTTTCATCCAATCCACATTCTTACCTCTCTGATGGAAAGAATTATTACACAAATCTCTAAGACTTCTTGGGAATGCACCTTATTATGTTTCATACTTCTTAGAAAGCATGTGAAAAGGAATAAACCTATTTATTTCAATGTATGTCATCGAGTAATATTTCTCCAGTTATTCACCGATTGGACCATAAAATACATGATGATAATCTTGAAAACCCTAAAATGTTCGAAAAGATGGAATTATAACAAGAACCATGTGAGGGAAAGTGTATCTTTTAATATTAATCAATCATGTCGAGATGGTGAGGACCTGACATAATCATCAGTAGAGGCTGAAGTGCATCAACCTCTTGACAAAAATATGAATATTAAGATGTTGAATGATGAAGATCGAAGGATGTAAAACAACTACCATTGAACACACTGGTGGGAAAATGATAACACAAATGAGAGTCATCAAAGATAGAATAATGATTAAATGAGTTGATTAAGGCATGAAATCCCCAGTTTTTTATGAAGGAAGGTAAATTAGTTTGAACAGTTCTACAAATGCTTGGAACAATCGAACCAAGTTCCTTGCAAGCCAAATGTGACAGAATGTTTTCCTGTAACTTGTGATAACATGTGCAAGCATCATAATCATGAAAAGAATTTAGAAGGGATGTCACCATAACAAATATATGAAACCATTCAAGACATGGTGAAAGGAGAAGAACTTGATTCATGCGATAACTCATGCATTTATTGTTACTCAAGAGGATCTCCCATGTGGCAAAGAGAAATATTTGTGATACGATATTCACAAGGAAAGCCAGCAGCCACTCATCATAAAATGAACCTGATAAGTATGATTCCTTCATGCAAAGATGGTCTTTGGAGTGATCAATTTTGCTATTCCATGACTTAATGAGAGACACACATTCCAAACTTGAGTTTTCTAAGAGAGATTATTCATGAATCCAATCGGAAGTAAAATCTTGGAATTTTGAAAGATCACATTCGAGGTACCAAACATTTCTTAAGAATAAATTTTCATTGAGTAAACCCATCCAAAGAGAAGGATCTTGTCAGAGGAAAAAGATCTGACTTAGCTCGAGAGGAGTACTAGAGTTCAGAGATTCCGACATAACGATGAATGGAAGGTAAAGTGCCTCGACTCCTTGGCAGTTCCCAAAAAATTCCACAATTGTATAATTGCATTCCAAATATTGTACCAGATTGTGCATGGTGTGAGGGTAGTTGCTACTAGCTATTTCAATAAGCCCACTTCTCACTGGATGGCAGCCATCTTGGTCACTTATTTGACTAGATTAGTCAATTCCAATAACTAGATTACTCAAGTGAAAAGTTTCTTCTGAGCACGAATTCAAAGATAAATGAATCAAGGAATTTTCATGAGCAATCTGATTTGGAGAGTTGTCTTCTTGTAAGTAAAGAGATGATGAGGGCTGGGAAGAGTACTTAAATACTTGATTATTTTCATTTTCACCATGGATGGTCTCACCAACTTGTGCCAATTTAGAAGTTAACTCATCGTATAATGGAATTGAAGAACATAGAGTACCCTTGTCGCAAGTAGATGTATCATAGACAATAAATCACAAGGGATAGTGGGATGAAGAGGAAGTTTCAGTAAGCACATATTCTTTATCTATATCAGATTCTAGATCCAAAGTAAAATCTTCATGACAAACCAAAAGATTAGATGATGCACGCGGGCATTCATGATTGCTTGCATCAATAAAATCATCATCATTGGAATGGATGTTTCCCAAGGTTACAGATTGATTGAAATAACTAATTTCATTTCATTCGCTATTAAGATTAAAGAATTGACAATCACCTAATAATGGAAGTGCATAATCTTGACATGAAGGATATTAACAAAAATAAGAAGGATTGAGAGCATCTTCACCTTCACTGTCCTTTTGTTGTGTAAAGTGATTGTCTTGTACTCAATCTCAATTTGAACCAGCAATAAGAAAATCAAGAGAGTGTGAAAGACCAGCCAGTGGAGTAGATTGATTGGGTGGATCACAATAAAAACAGTCAAGGCATGTAGATGAGAAAGGATAATATGAATTAAGACTAGAGTTATGAACAATGAGATCATCTTGTGGAATGGAGGAGTTAGTCTTCCCCATTGGATTCATGAGCCATTCTAGAATTTCCTCCATTGAATCAGAATCATAAATAGAAGAAGAATTAGAAAGTGGATTAGGAATTTGATTTTGAATTTGTTTAACTTTATTTCTATCACATGGAGAAACCCACATCAGGAATAGAAAAGGAGGAGGAAAATGCATAAAAGGAGTAGTAGATTCCTTCTCCAAAATCAGAGGTGTCTCATGATTCCCAAGAGTTGGTCAAGTATAAAAATTAGGGGGTTTAGGTTCCCCATGTAAATAGATAAGAACCAAGCACTCAAACTCTTATTTCAAGAAATCATGATTCATGCATTCTTTAGAATATTCATAACAAAGGTGAAGGAATCAATCAAAAAAATCCTCAACTTATTGATTGAGCTTCATTCTTGAGAGATTGATTCTTTTCCAAACATCTCGGTAATTATACATGTCAAAGGATTGATGGAGCTCCCTGAAGAACTGATGAAGGGAATGGATGGAAGCAGGTGGCAACGTATGGTACCATCGATTAACACAACCTTCAATGGTGAGGAAGAAAAGAACACAAGAAAATTCATCATGATTGATTTCGTAAGATTCACAAAATTTAAGAAAATCATAAATGTGCTTGGTTATGGGTGTTCCATCCTATCCATTAAAATTTAATTGGGATAAGTGATCGAGAGGCTCATTGAGGATTGGAAAATGATAAAATGAAAAAGTGTAGAAACATCCCAAGAGTAAGATTTATTTATGAGCCATTTTAGATAAGAGATTCAAATCATATACAATGGGCTCATCTTGTCATTTGTCCCTCCTTCTAGCACCAACATTGATGGTGCTAGAAATCCATCAACTAAGGAGTTTCCCCGATGTTAAGTCCCAATTAGACCTCACACAGTTTGGTGTAGGATCCCCATCCAAAATATCAGCACGATTTCCATATATCTCAAAGATATTCCTTGGCTCTAACTTTGAGCATGAGAGAGGGATGTTATGTTGTCTTTGAAAAGTGAAAAGGTTTGCCTAGTGAGTGTTTGGTTGTAAATGTGTCAAGGCCATTGTACTTAGGAGAGGGGAGAAATGTGAACCTATAAGTGAGAGGTAATAGTACCACCTACGAGGAGATACAGATGAACAAGAAATATTTGTCTAACATATAGCGGAATAGTCCACAGAGGATATGATGGTCATTAAAACCAAAAAATGAAGAAATATATGTATAATATTTTGCAGAATAGTCCACAAGGGTGGGACAACAATAACAACCATTACAACACATTTTCAGTAAGTTAAGTACTAAAATAACTGAAATAGTTCAACTATCTTAGCACATGTGAAAGAGACATGAAATACAAACATCCACAAAATAGTCTTGCAAACATTCATAGTCCACGCATGAATAATGTGCTAGCCTTGAAGGCTTCTATCATTAAGTAAAAGTTCCAAGACATATGTTTACAATGTACATTGGTAGCTCCAACAGTGGAACATTGGAGCCACTCCTTGCTCCTCAAAGAACTAGCTTATCTATCTAATGCCTTGTAGGAGGAGCTAAGGTGAAAAGTCCCTTGCTCATAAAATGAGGGAGTATATATAACCAAGGGGTGATGCTTCCCCTCCTTGTGACTCTTTGACTACCCTCATGAATGTTTGAATTCCTATGAATTTTCAACTTACGTGACTCTCCACATTAAATATGTTTCCTTTGGACTTCCACTTTACAATGAGTACAATATACATGGTCCATAACGATGATGTGGCATATGAAAACTCATGAAAAGACATGACATGAAACTATTTATATGAATTTCTTGAATGATGTGGAAATTTCAAGCCACTATTGCTACTATGAATGATGTTTGCTTCAGAATTCTCTTGTCTTCTACCTCCTCAGGGATTAGTGATAGGAATCTTCAATGATATCAAGTCTTCAGTTGTGGTTGTGAGTTGGTGTCCCTTTTATTTGTCTTGATAGATCAACTTACATGCTTGGATATAGGAATATATTTTGCATGTCCTCCTCCTTCATCCCCTTCATCATCATCTAGCCATCATATGATAAGATACCTATATCTCCAATTTACTCGTGTCAAGATGACATCAACTGAAAAAAACCTCCTAGCCTAAGATGATGCATTCTCATTGATGGACTGAGTTGGAACCTAATAGCATGGTGGAAAGGGGGGCTCAGTGAGGATTGAGGGAAAATTTCTTCGCAATTTTGGAAGCCACTAGGAAACGCTGCACAGTTTTGGTAGCCAATTGGATAGGTTGAAGGGATGGTCACCATAGGAGAATTTTTCATAGCTCTCCGAGCCAAGGGAGGTTGGTCCATTGTGGAATTATGTAGTTCATAGGATTATGGAAAGAGATCGGTGCTTGTGCTTACACAATGTGCAGTTAAGGATAGGATGTTTGAGAGGATTGTGAAATTATGGAGGTGAATGTTGGGTCTTGGGCTCATGAATTGTGCAATAGAATAGTCTCGGGAGGCAGCAACCACACATTGCACAAAATCAAATGTCAAGGTAATGACTAGAGGAATGGAACTGCATAGTGCGCAGTCCAAGCAGGTTGGGAGAGATCAAGTTCCTAGGTCAAGAAGCCTCTTCGAAAATGATTAAGTGTTAAACCAGTGAGATGGATGTGTGAACTAATAAAGCTTAAACTGTGATATAACACTTAGAATACATGATAGATCAACAACATAGATCACCCACGATCCATAAACAATACATTTTCCTATGTGTGACTACTCTATGACTGGTTATGATAAGTGCAATGCCACAAATACACATTACGATGATCATGATGACACTTGTGTGATAATGCTCAAAAATTTGTTAATGAGTGTGAGAGGTGTTTATATCATTAGGAAAATTCATAAACACAAATATGGACGCATGAAACCACCATAATTATATTTTAAAGTTGATGCGACAACCCACATGAGAAAAGATGACATTTTGTGTGAGTAACAAACTAGACGAAAACACTCCAAAAATATACATCAAATGAATCTTAGTATTTGTGAAAACAATATACAAGACCAAGAAAGTCTCTAAAATTGAGCATAGGAAAACAAATTGGAGGGTGTTGCAGTAGCTACAAAAGGGTCGTTTTCTCGATCATGTTAATAGAGCTTGGCCGGTTCAAAGGGATGAACGGATGAGACCAGGGATCCTGGAATTCATTCAGTGAGAGATAGTTGATATGACACTACATTCAAGTATAGTTACATGCATCTAAATAACAATTAATCAAACTAATCAATGGAGGCCCACTTAATGCCTAAAGAAGGAATATTTTTGAAGCGTTGCTTGAATTTTTTATGCCTCAACGGTATACTTTCACTACTACTTCATTTTCTTTCATCTTGCCTTCAGATATGAAACTACTAGTATGGTTGGAAATCTAGCACTGATATTCGATATCGAGTTTGGAGATATAGTACTATATCTACTAATGTTGCTTCATTAACAGGATCAACAAAATCAATATAATAAATGGTTTGACTTGATGTTGGTTGTTGCTATGTATGGGTCAAGATTTTTGGCTCCATCACAATGGCCTTATGCTCATCTTTAGGGTCTCCTTGCAATAATGTTTTCTTGATATTCATTTTCTCTATTTCCAAATAAAATTTTATAGCAAGAGAGATTAATACTAGCAAAAATTTTCATTGCAACATGATCAAGTACCTCAATAGAATGGAAACCTTTCGACTTTTGAATACCCCTGTGCTACTGGTTGAACTTTTAACTTCTGACCCTTACCAGCTACATTGAGCTAATTTAGAGATTGTTGATGAAATAGAAATATAAAATTTAAAAGAAATATCGTATTTGATGTTCATTAGACCCATAATTCCAAACATTATGCAAAGAAGAAATACATTAATAATGAAACAAAATCCCAAAGTCTCAATGATTTATTTTGCTAAACTATAAATCATTAAATGAATAGCGCGAAGATAACATCATTCTCCACACTCTAGAAAGAAACTATGAAAACATAATATTAGAAAGAAAACAATAATAATAAATTAAACTGGCACATGGTATGACTTGTAAAATGGTGACAGATTTCTCAAACGACACAAATAAGACATGACATACTTGAGTGAAAAAATTATCTGACATGTTCAGAATGTTTGTCAAGTGAAATTGTATTATATCTCTCTCAAGAACCTATATACTTCAGACATTGATGACGTCTCATGATAATTTACACATTCAAATGCCACCTACATCCATTGAAATATCATCGTCTGATAATTTTGTGATCTGAGATGGATGATATCTTTTAGTTATCTACTCAACACAATTGTTGAGTGTACAAAAATGTTTTATACATTCATGTGATGGTACATTCATTTGAGATATCACATGATAGATTCAATACTTTGATGATGAAAGTATACAAATGAATGTGAGAATTTATAACTTGAAATGCTAATACATTTTTCGGAGTTGCTTCACACTCTCATAATGCATAATATTATGGAGCACCTCCCTCGCTATCCTAGGCAAGGGAGTTGAAAATCTGTTATTTCTAGTATCATTAAACAAAACAGTAGCAGTGTCAGGAATAATAGTGTCAGATGACCCACTGATGGAATGATCATTCAGAAAATTAGTTTTTTTTAAATGATTTGTTGAGCACTAACCAATATCGAAAATAAATCACTCTCCACCATGGGAATTATTTCCCATGCACACTTGATCACCGAATGGAAAATTAGAAATAATATTTTCCATAAATTAGAAAATTACTTTTGAATTTATAAGAACATAGGAATTTTAAGCATTTCCCTAATCTTAGGTTAAAATTGCAAAAACTTGGTAAAATAATGTGAAATCAATGCACTTCAAATATAAGGTCAATGTTATAGTTCCTAGAAAGGTAGGTACTAATAATTTAGATATTAAATTATATTTTTTTGATAAACATATACTTGATTTCACCATATCCAATATTTTTTTTTCCAAAAGAAAAAAACTCGTACTTCTATTAGAGAAAAGTATTTACATATCACGAGCTATGCCACAAACATCTTAGTAGTGTATTTCAATACATAATACATAAATTGATGACCATCCTAAGCGTCCATGACTCCTATTATCATCAGTTCAATAATCACATAACATTGTCCTATGATCAACAATAACATATCAATAAAAGGCACATAATAAACCTAAAAACAACATCATCATATTTTGATGAGGACCTAAAGACAACAACAAGAAAGAGAACATTCATAATAGTAAACAGATGTACATAGCCTCTCATTTCCACCAGTCCTCCATCGGAAATCATAACTCTACATAGCCTCTCATTTCCACCAGTCCTCCATCAGAAATCATAAATCTACATTGCCTGCTCACTTGAGCCATTGTATCTCCAATACATCGGACCAAAACTAACATGCCTGTCAGTGGCATACCTACAAATCTTGGACAAGATAAACATAAAATAAATGGTGCACCTTACATATCGATCTGTCGCTCCAAAATAAGTTTCCCAAAAGAAAACCCCTTGTAGTATATGTCATCCATATATGTGCAACACCCTTCCTTTGATAGTCTATGTATCACCATGTTTTGTTCCCTATAAATGCGCAAAATAGAAATCCTTAAGAAAGTGAGCTTTAAAGATGTTGTTATGTTCATCCACTGGAGTAGTTCAGAGGAATTAAGAGTTTCCCTTTTATGCACCCCATCTATAATGACCTTGGATTCAGAAAATAAATTAATTTATTTCATTCCCATCCAAGTAGCACACATGAGAATTCCCTATAGGTCTAGTAGATTTGCCCTATTATTTTTTCCCTATCCACTAGACCATTTGAAGAATTAGAATTCATATGGGCCCTAATAGATCACCATCCCACAACCACATATCACTATATATGTAGCCCCATAAAGAAATCCCACCGTAATTTATCCCACACTACCCTTAAGGTGATGTGCCTAGTATTATGTGCCATTGATATAGGACCTTTCTCAAGGAAATATGAAAATATATTTATACAAGTCTACCACACGCTAGGATCTCTATGTTGAAAAATTAGTCCATTTATCACCCTACATATGCCCCAGAAAATGTAAAGTGGTAGGGCCCTATGTGCCTTCTTGTGCCTAAACCACTACTACATGCATATTTCCACCATTGAGTCCTCCCACACACAAATAATCCTCAAGTAGCTAAGGACCTCCTCCCAAAATGATTGTGAAAATAGACATTATAGAAATAAATGACATGTATCCTCCATTGTAACCTTTCATAAGGTGCATCTTCCTGAACGCACATATCTTCTCCTCAGTAAGTCTTTCCAAGTATCCTGTCATGAACCACTAGCCACCCAAACATACCAATTTCATCAGAATACCCCACTTCCACACCACCTAATTCCAATGTGCACGAGGGATACCTATCAAACCTTGTGTTAAGTAGGTATATATGCCCTTAACAATGGGTTTTCTCCTAACCATCAAAACATTCCAAGTCAGTTGGTCAACCCTCATATTATAATAGATACTAGTTTCCTATAGGCTAAAAATATACCCTTCCCATTCTACAGCAAGGTCACCACTAACCCAATGGTTTCACCCTCCATCCATTGTGTGTGGTGGCCCACTAGAGACTTGTCCAACATGGCATCCTTTACATATCATTTACCCTTGCCATGTAGAGAGTTAAACATGGGCATGTATATCTACTGATATCTAGGCATGTCCATGATGGCATCTAGTTTGACCTCCATAATCTCACCCCTTCCCACAATCCACCTAAAATTGCTCACCATCCATGAGGTAAATTTAATTAGGCTTCTCTATCATAGTGAGTTCATCCTATCCACTAGAGCACCATCTCTGATCCAAGAAATCACGGTGAGTTTCTTCAGTGACTTTATCTTAATAATATCATTCCAAATACCATCTAAATTGACATCCCTAAAAACGTTTTTGATCAACAGTGCCATACTAAAATTATGAAGATCTAAAATGCCCTAGGCCCCAATTCACACCAAATTCACGCCATAGGAAATATACCATTATTGAGTTCAACCTGTGAATAAGGTTAGTTGGGAGGAAAATGATGTGCATCCAGTATTTCTCCATACCATTAGAGAAAATTTCAGCCTAAAAGTGCCCATGAAATTTTCATGTACATAATATGTAAAGCAATCAAAATACTTTAAATCTAGAAAGACATACATGTAAATATTTTGGAGGGAAAATAAAATAAACTACCTTTTTTACTTGTATTTTTAGATTATCTCCTTATATGCCTATTCAAATATCAAGGGTAAACACTCTCTCGATGCAAAATTAAATTATGCATCCAACGAGTAACCACTATGCACAATTTTGAGAAGACCCACATTCATAAAAATTTAAGATACATTAAAAAAATGTGTTGAATACGGTTTTTTTTAATGTATCTTCATTTTTGATCAATGTGGGTTCTCTCAAAAGTATTCCTAATGGGTACTCGTTTGTTGCAAAATTTTATTCCACATCCAACGTGTGTCTATAGTTGAAATTTGAGTAAACCTATAAGAATATAAGCGAAAAATACAATAAAAAAGAGGAGATTTTTTCTTTTCCCTCCAAATTCATAACTCTTAGTTTACTATTTTAATATTTTTCCTTAGGAGGACACTTTCAGGTTGAAATTTCCTCTAATTTATACAGTACATCCATCACTAACACTAACTAATCGCCCATAGTAATCCCTCTATTTGACGAAGTAGTCCACCTCTTTTTAAATTTCAATACCTGTTAATTCAAGACACTGGCTGCGTACTTATTAGGCTTTATGAGAAAACCTAAGTATCTAAATCTAGCTCTCAAATCATAAATGGGAAGTCAAAATATATCAAAAATGTCCTTAAACAAAACTACTCCCTCTTGAACAACAATTAGTGTAGATTTTGTTGGATGCATGACCAAGATAGAGGCCACCCCCAAATCCCCCAAAATTTGAAAGAAAGTTCATAATTCCATAGTTGTCCCATATCCCATCAGTATTATATCATCCATAAAAATCAAGTAGGTCACGGTCACCTGCCTCGTCATCCTATATCCAACAATAACTCCCCTTGATTTGGTTGTTCCAATCATCCTATTAAGTCCATTGATCACAAGAACAAAAAAGTAATGGGAACATAGCACAACCCTATCTCAGACCCTTAAGCGCCCTAAGAAAGAGGATGGATATCCATTACTGATCACTACCATATGTTTTTATGTAGTACATGACATTATCTATCTAATTAACCCCCGACTGAAGCCCATCTTATGCAAAATATGAGAAACTCCCAAACCACATAGTCATAGGCTCTGACTATGTCTATCTTCAGTAAACAAACAACCTTCTTCCTAAGCATGATCTAGTAGACACACTCTTGTGTAATAGCGATTGCATCATGTACCATTTTGTCCTAAAAAAACCAAATTTTTCCAGCGAGATGTGCTTGGATAATACCAGTTTGATCCTATTGGCAATGACCTTGGATATAATATTATATAGCAAATTAGAGAGAGAAGTGGATCAATAATCAACAAGAGTCCTAGGATTGTGTACCTTGGATGAGGGTAGAGAAAGTGGGGGTAATCGGTCCCAATATCATCCCCCCGAGTCTTGACTCTTCAACCATCGATGTTAGGTCCTCGAACGTAATGTCCTAAAAGTGAAGGAAAAGTTCCATGGGCCACCCATCTAGCCCATGGCTCTTCTACCTTACCATCTCTTTAAGGAGACGCAGAGTTGAAAATAAATGAAAAGAAAATGTGGAGAAGAGGGTTTCTCTTCTCAATATTATGTATCAGTTAAATAAGATTACACTAGAGACATCAATATTAAATGATTGCAGTGAGACTGAACTAAACTCAACGGAATTGGACTAATTGAAACTAAACTAGGACACTTGGATGGACAGATGTGCCCCCTAGTAAGTGGTTGGAATTAGATTCTCCAATAGTCCCCCTAAATTACAACCACACAAAAAGTTAATTAAGATTCTTGTTGATCTATGTCTCATCGAGGCTTAGAATAAAAAAAATGGCTTCAACCAGATTCAGTTTTCTTCTTCTCTTATTCTGGATCTTGTAGCCTCTAAATTGTTTTAGCTTTTTCTTCATGTTGTAGGCTTCAAATTTCAGTTTCTTCATTTCCTAGTGTAGGTCTTCCATTTTTTCAAGTTGTTTAAGCATGTTTAAAACTTCTTCAAAAAATGGTTTGTATGTGGGCTTCTGGCACATATTATCTTGTGTAGTGTGTTTTTCATCATCAATCTACTGCAACATAAGTTTATAATAAAAAATATATTTCTTGAGAACTTTAGTACCTAAAACGTTCATTGATATTCTCATAATCCAATATGTCTTCAACATGTATTTTTGGAGCTTCTATACAAACATTATCAAGGCATGGTGTCATAATCCATGCTTCAAGGAAATTTAACTCTTCTTCAAAATCGTTTTGTGTACCTGCACACTAGAAATCAATGTTAGAATTTAAAATATTTGTAGAACCAAATTGGTTATGTTCCTTCTGCTTTGTAATGAGAACTTTCTCATGTTCCACTTCAAGCTCTACTTCGGTCTTTGTCTTTGTTTTCTCTTTTTGGGCTTCCTTCTTTACTTCTGCCTCTATCTCTATCTTTGTCTTTGTCTCTTCCACTTGGTTTCTAGATTCAAGTGGGATTATCTCACCAAATAACATCATGTTAGTATGATGTTTTTGTTGCATTATTTACAACCATAAATCACGAGGAAGCAAATATTTTTCAAATTTACCATGAGAAAATTGAATTGATGGATTAGCAATAACATTGGAAACTCGAATGGTATCTCACTGTCATCAATAAACTGTGTTGGTGGATTCACAAGATTATCATTAGCAAGCTCTATTGTTGGATTCACCATATTGCCATCAACAAAATCTATCTCTGGATTCACCAAAGCTTTGTCAACTTCTGGTTGTGCATAATGGGATTCACGAAACTCTTCATCTTCAACTAGCCTGCTCCCCCTTACACGAAAACTCCTTTCAATGGTATCCCAAGCCCCTTAGTTGTCTTGGCATCGCAAATTAGGGTAAAATGTTGTCATCAATGAATTATTTTATGCATTTAAATGCAAAGAAGTATTTTTGCCTCATCACTTCCAATTCTTTCAAAAAAATTTATAGATCTCTAGTTTTTGTTTTGACTTTCTTAGTCTCTTTGCCTTTTCAATTTATTGAGTGTGGCCTCACTATGACTCAAAAATCCAATCAAGCATCAAACATAGCAACTAATTGCAATTAAAAACATTGTTGTGGATTCTCTGTTGCTTAACTTCCATAGAATACACGAGAATACGAATTCTTTGCTAAAACGACACTTTCACAAAGATTACAAAGAAACACATCATAATGACTAGATCCTATTAGAACAATACCCCTTTTTAAAATATCCTTTTAAAAAAAATGATGCAAGGCCCCTTTCCGAATTCCCACTTTAAAAAAAGCTTTAGGAAAAAAAAACTCTAAAACAAAGTTATAAAAAAAGAAAAAACCTTGTAATCCTAAACTCGAAAATGAAGTTTAAATTGTAATATCCCCAGAATGTTGTAAATATTTTATTTACCATAGTGAAAAATGAACTAAAGGATGATGGTTATTCTCTATTGCATTAATTAATATTTTTATATTAGTGAATGAAAATGACAAATGGTTTCCTAGTAACGAGGATATCATGTAACTTCTGAGGAGAGAAGTTAAAAAAGAAAACAGTTGTTGAACCCTAACTACCTCCCCTAACCATGGATGGCTTCCAGGGAAAGGAAGGGAGGGGAGGAAAAATTTTGCTTTAGAGATAGCCAGTGGAAAAAAGGGAAAATAAAACTTACTATGTCTCGTGATGATCAGATAGTAAGGGCGCAGAGAGCGAGCAGTGCTCCAGTTAAGTGAAATAAGAAGATGTGTAAAATTAGCTCTGCTAACATGCCATTTACATTAAGTATCTGAACACTGATGATACCAGCAATTTGAATGAGGATTTGGTAAGCCAGTTCACTGGAGCAGCTAACGCAAGGGCCGAACCAGAGCAACCTCTACAAGGAGCTACCTAGCAAATGAGAACCTTCACAATGCAACCAGGAGAATAGGTCAAAACCTGCGAAGGTAGCCATTGTCGGATCACAGAAGGAAATCTTCAACGTCGATGAAGCGAGGTTTCCAAGTGGATGATGAGACCAGACTGCATGCTTGGCCACGTACAGGACCAAGCGGGCAGAGTTAATATCACTCGTAGTAGAATAAGGCGAGCCACGTGATGGAAGTAGCATAAAAAAAAGAGTTCGAGTCTGTTTGTTAGCCGCGTGGATGATCATGCATAAAAACCAAATCTGTGGTATTAAACACTTTAATAACGCTAGTACATTGGTGGTATATCAAATCTGGAGCTGCGTGAAAATATGTGTACAATATGGTGGAGGGAGTATATAGTTTTTAATATTTTTTTTATGAACCTTGTAAGTTCTGGTAAAAATTAAGGTAGATTCATTACAAGTGGTATCAGAGCCAAGTTTCAAAAATTATGGCCTCTAGAACAAAAGAAAAGAAATAGACAAATAAAGTGTAAACATTTTATTCCATTTCTATTTTGCAATTTTTTTTGAAAAAAAACAGTTAGTGCATTAACCCTCCTTCTGTTACTTTTCATATGTTAAGTACAGGGAAACAGAAGACCGCCAATATGAGAAGAGAAAACAGTGTTTCATGTAGGTTTTTGGTGGGTCAGAGAGCTGTAACAGGTCTTTCAAATAACCTAGAATTATGGGTACACCTTGGAGAAGAGGCTCGCAATACAAATCTTGCAATACTAGAGACAATACAGGAGTTGAAAAATGAAATGGCCAGATTGCGGGAAGATAACGTGAGGTTAATCCTCGAACAGGAAAGGATCATAGAGAGCCTATCTGATAAGCAAAATCAACAACCAATGAATCCCAGTGTTGAGCAGCAAAGGGTGTCTGAGGAGCGAAATCACCACACAGAACCTGAAGAGTCAGAAGGAAGGGAGGAAGAATGGGAAGAACGATCTGATAACACTTTCAATTACCATACGTCAAAAAGGCAGCGGATAGAGTTGCAAGGGGAGTTTCGTAAGATCAAACCACCACACTTTAATGGGGAATTGGAGGAAGCAGCTGAGGCATGGTTGATAAATATGAATAAGTACTTCCAGCTATATGAGTACGACCACAACCTCAAGGCATGGTTGGCCATTTTCCAATTACAAGGAAAAGTCACCTTGTGGTGGGAAGAAGTTAAGATTGTAAGAGGAGTAAGCGAACATAATATAACTTCGGAAAATTTTCAAAAATACTGTAAGGAAAGATACCTGACTGAACATTTTTATGAGGAAAAGGCAAGAGAATTCAATGACTTGCGGCTGGGACAACAAACCATGGATGAATTTATCACTCGTTTTACTTCATTGCTCCATTATGTGCCTTATATTGAGGAAAAGGTCAAAGTATAGTTTACCTTTGAGCATGAGGGAAAGAATTGAGTTTGAAGATCCAAAGACAATGGATGAGGTAATACGTAAAGCCAAGATTTGTTACCAGCAAAGTAAACAAAAGGGAGAAATTCCGGGTAAAAGATGTAATGATAGGAGAAGTGGCAAGTTGGCTAGAAATAATAAAGGGAATCGTGGTAGTGGTAACAAGATTTTTGCCAAAGGGAAAAACAATAGAAATTTACAGAAGAATTCGCTCAGGTCAAAGCCAACTAATGAGTCCAGAATTAGTGAACAACCTTGAAAGATAGACAATGAAGGGACAGCAAGGCCTTCAGTGCAATGTTGGGGTTGCGGTGGACCTCATTACGTTAAAAACTGTCCTCAACGAAAGGGAACAAAACAGGTTTCCCAGATCCATGAAGCATATCCAGTCAGCGATATAGGATGTAGTTTACCAAGGATTAACGCTGCCCTGGAAGATTGTCAAGTGGAGTACCAGCCAACCATAGTGGAATTTTAAGGTAAGATCTCAGACCTTGTTGTAACTGTTTTAATTATAGTAGTCCTAAGGTTGTGGAGAAATGTAGATTGCAACCTGTTAAATTTAAGGACCCTTGGCTAGTACAGTTGGCTACAGGGGCAAAGAGACGAGTGCTTGCTAAGGTCAGTAACTTCCCTTTAAAGATAGCAGGACAGCCAGTGATGGCAGATTAAAATGTGCTTCCTCTTGGTTAGTATGATGTACTGATTGGTATGGACTGGTTAGAAAAACATTGGTCCATAGTTAACTGTAAAACAAAGACTATTTACTACAAAGATGAGCCTGAGGCAGACAAAAGATGCAAGGAATTAAGCGGCCAGTGCAAATTCGGCCAATAACTGCCTCTCAGTTAGCAAAATACATTAGGAAGGGATGTGAGATTTATGCCATCCAAGTGGGTTATGCTAACTCGAAAAATAAAACAGCCACATTGAAAAACATTCCTGTGATACAAGAATTTGTTGATTTGTTTCCGAAAGAGATTCCTGAACTGCCACCTAAGAGAGACATAGACTTTACTATTGAATTGGTGCCACGGGCAGCCCCGGTATCCCGAGCACCCTACAGAATGAGCACACCAGAATCAACAAAGTTAAAAATGTAATTACAAGAGTTGTTAGACAAAAACTACATTCGCCCCAGTGTGTCTCCCTGGGGAGCCCCGGTATTGTTCGTTAAGAAAAAGGATGGGACTCTTCGCATGTTTATTGATTACCGTCAATTGAATAAATTGACAATAAAAAATAAGTATCCTCTACCTCGTATTGATGAAATTTTTGATCAGGTAAAAGGAGCAACGGTATTTTCCAAGATTGATTTTCGATCAGGGTATCACCAAATAAGGATTAAAGAAGAAGACATAGCTTAAATTGCTTTTAGAACACGATATGGTTGTTATGAGTTTGTGGTGCTACCCTTTGGGTTAACCAACGTCCCCGCAACCTTTATGTATTTAATGAACAACATATTTCATCAGTATTTCGATAAATTTGTGATGAATTTTATTGATGATATACTGATATATTCCCTAACTATGGAAGAGCATAAGGATCATCTCAGATTAGTATTGCAAACCCTCCGAGAACACTAGTTATATGCCAAGTTCAGTAAGTGTGATTTCTTTAAGGAACAAATACAATATTTGGGACATATAATCACTAAAGAAGGGATTGCAGTGGATCCCGAAAAGATAAGGACCATAATGGAATGGCCAGTACCAAAGGTTGTAGCAAACATCAAATCCTTCATAGGATTAGCAGGTTATTACAAATGGTTTCTAGAAGGATTCTCGAGAGTTGCTTATCCTATCACTTCCTTATAGAAAAAGGGAAGAACTTTTAGATGGACCCCATAATGCCAAAAGAGTTTTGAGCAACTTAAGCATCCACTCACCACCACACCCATTCTAAACATAACCAATCCTAGTAAAGATTATGTGGTGTGCACAAACACAAGTAAAGAAGGGGTAGGAGGTGTGTTGATGCAAGAAGGGAAGGTAATTACTTACGAGTCAAGGAAATTAAAAGAACATGAGAAGAAATATTTCGCTTATGACCTGGAATTGGTAGCCGTCATTCACGCATTAAAAATGTGGCAACATTATCTTGTGGGAAAAAAACCTTTATTGTTGACAGACCACCACAGTGTGACCAACGATGTTAGCCAGCCCACCTTAAACGCTAGGCAAGCACGGTGCATGGACTTCCTAAGTGGTTTTGATTTCAAGATCAAACATTTGAAGGGGAAAGAGAACCAATTGGTGGACGCTTTAAGTCAAAAATTACAATGTCTTTATGAGATTTCTTGCAGTGAAGGGAAAAGCACTTTCGAAGGAATGATTAAGAAGGCAGCAGAACAAGATATCACATATCAACAAATAAAACAACAAGTACAACATTCAACCAACAAAGAAAATCAGCAAGTTTATGCTGTGGATGTTGCTGGAATGCTGTATTATAAGAAAAGGTTGTATGTGCCCAATCAAAACAGCATTAAGAACTTGATTTTGGATGAATTTCATAAAAGTCATTATGTGATACACCCATGGTATCAGAAAATGATCACTGCACTCCAAACAAAATATTACTCGCTGGGTATGAAGAAAGATGTGGCTGAGTACTTGGCATGTTGTTTGGAGTGCCAACAAATTAAAGCAGAACACCAACACCCTGCGGGGTTATTACAACCATTACCCATTCCAGAATGGAAGTGGGAAACCATTTCTATGCACTTCATAACAGGTTTGCCCAAGACAAAGAAAAATAATGACTCCATCATGGTGGTGGTGGACAAATTAAGTAAATCAACACATTTTATAGCTGTGCAATCTACTTACAGAGCTGTATAGATCGCCCATATTTTTATTCAGAACATATTTAGGTTGCATGGATTACCAAAAACAATAATTTCAGACTGTGATGTAAAATTTACATGAGTCTTTTGGAAAACATTGTTTGCAGAATTAGGGACTCAGCTGAATTTCAGTACAACGTATCACCCTCGGACTGAGGGACAAACAGAATAGGTGAACTAGGTGGTGGAAGACATGTTAAGGGCATATGTAATGCAACAACCAACTAAATGGGAAGATTATCTGCACTTGGTCAAGTTCACGTACAATAATGGCTATCATACATCATTGCAAATGAGCCCATTTGAAGTATTGTATGGGCTAAAGTGTCGCACGCCCTCAAGCTGGGGTGGACTGGAAGACAAATTGATGTTAGGTCCCACAATGCCTAAGGAAATGGATGAAATGGTTAAGAAGGTACGGTCCAATTTAAAATTTGCTCAGCATAGGCAAAAGAACTTTGCTGACCGGAAAAGGAAGTTTAAGGAGTACCAAGTTGGTGACCATGTGTATGTGAGAATTCGAGCAAAAAGGAGCACATTACAATGGAGCTGGTGCACTAAATTGGCACCTCGATTTTGTGGACCATTTTAGGTTTTAGCAAGAATTGGGTCGATGGCTTACCAACTTGCCTTGTCGAATCACATACAAGTCTACAATGTATTCCATGTTTCCATGTTAAAAAAATATGTTTATGATCCTAAGCATATAATCAGATGGCAGGATATACACGTGAGAATTTTCTTCAGTAGATCAGTCTAAATGTTTTCTTTTAAAAGAAACTAATTTAGGATGTTACATGTTGCAGGCTGAACCGGAAGGAAAAATTTTGGTTGAACCACTAAACATCATCGACCAAAGAAAAGTAATACTATGGAAATGAACTATTACACGACCTTCTAGGCATTGAATATGGCCCTCTCAACAACCGATCAAAAGTTTTCAGAATGGAATATTATCACGAATATCGCAAAGCTTTCAAAAATTTCAGATTCTAAATAGAATTACTTTTGTTTAAAAATTTTGTTTAAAAATACCTAATGGACACTGAAGTGAATTGATATGGATTAACGAATGCATATCGAATTCATTAGATATATGAATCGAATATGTAAAAAATAGTATATAAATGCGTTGTTATTTTATTTCATTTTTAATTTATGGATATATTAATCATTATAATTTGTTTTATATACAAATTTTAAATTCAGTGTATTTTATGCATAAATTTACTCAATAAAGTTAATAGCATATTATAAGATTAAAAATAAAACAGTTTTAATTAAATATTATTGTTTTACAGTGGTGACTTAAATTAAATCTAGAAGTTTATTTATTATAATGAATAATTTAATAAAAATTAAAAATTTTCGCTCAATTATAATTAATATTTGATTATCTATATTAAATATTTAAATATCTATATTAATATTATAATTTTTTTTTATTTTTTTTTTTATATGGGTTTAAAGTTTGGATAAATAATGATATTTCTTTATGGCTAAAAGACAGAATTTAATCCACTTTACCTTAAGCAACACAGTAATTAAAGACAAAATTATTTTAGGTTTTTATATAATAGTATAAATATTTTAATTTTTTATATTTTCATTATGTTAAATTAATGATAAATTTCATATCAATTTTCATCTATTTTTTATGACAAAAAATAGAAAAAAATATTTTGAAATTAATCATAAATTTTCAATACATTTCAATAAAATAAGTTTTATACTGATATTATTGGAAAATATTAATTTTTTTTTTTTTTTTAATTACATTATTTAATTTTTAATTTTAAATGGGTTTTGTTAGTAAATAATTTGAACATGATATTAAATTGTTTCAATATCAAATATATAAATAGAAAAACCATGATATCAATCATATAATGAAATGAAATGTAAAATATAAATAGAATACTTCAATATCCATATTGAATATATTATCTTAATTTCATATCTCTATATATATTCAATTTATATATCAATTTCATAACTTTTGTCACAATACTGACCTTCTTAGCCTTTTACGATGTCAAAATTATAATGAGCTCAGGAGGCTTCTATCCAAGCTTTTTGAGCATAGGTATAAAATCTTAAATCAAACTAAATAATTTGTTTCTTTAGGTTTTAAAGACCAAAGTTTGGTCTCTACCATTATCATCATCATCATAAATCTATTAAAATAAAAAATAAAATATTTTATTACTCTATCATCATGCTCTACTCCAGACCTTACATTTACTATTTACTTATTTCATCATAGGATAGTGAGCACGATAACCCTATCCTAGTGAGATTGTTTGCAGATCTATAACAATGAAAAATTCAACCAAATACCAAAATCCCAATGAAATTTGTTTGCAAAAATGGAACAATGATGGATTTAACCAAATCATGGAGATCAGATAATAATAATGGGACTTAGTAATCCTTCTTGCAAATTATTTTATTATAAAAACACCATATTTCGATAGAGATAATGTTTTCTAGAGTCATGATGAATAATAATAACAATGACTGGAGGAGGTATGTGTGGCTTGATATCTTGGCAACCAATATTCTGATTGCACTGAGATTAGGCTACCATTTAACACACATAATTTTCAGGGCATGGCGCTGTCATGTAGAGCCCATATAGAAAAATAGATACCTTGAAATATTGAAATGAAAACATGATACATATCATTTATAGATGGCGTTATATTGTTAATTCATTGCAAGAACAAAATAAACACATGAAAACAAAATAAGAGAACATTGCTTAAGATAGAAAATAAAATTACCACAACAACAACAAAAAACTCAGGTTTTAATAAAATGTCCATAGACGTGAAACAAGTAATTAATATAGTAAAATCCTAGACTATTCACAAGTTATATTGTGGCTACTATAGCCTTCGAAGACATTCAACTCCGACATATTTTCCTTTGAGTGATGCAATGGTATGCCCCCAACAACATTTATTTTCTCCCTCAATTCGACAACATCCATTCAAGTATGTGGGAAAGTGGATAGTCTCGAGTTAGCAGTGCCCTTTTCCTTTGGGTCTATTATTGGGAATTGATTCAATTTCGATTGAGGGTAGAAGGGAGTAGATGAGAGTGTACAAAAAGGTGTAGAAGGGATGCAAGTATTGGAGCTATTGTTCCCGACTTTGTCTCTCTGCGAACCATTGGATGTGCAAGGAATCCATTCAAATGAGAAAACTATTTGCAAAGAGGCTGAAGAGCAAGATCAATGAATAGGGAAGTGAATGCCCTTCACTCTGTAAGTGTCTTCTTCTTCTAAGTGGAAGGATTTTCCATGGGAGGAGGCCTTGAAGGGCTCTTGTGATGGGAAACAAGGTATTTATGATAGTTTTTTGAGGATGATGAGAAAGAAGCATTAGTGTCCACATATGAAGTGTGGTTTGTTTCAAACCTATGATTATCCATTTTGATTGGGAGCCCATGGCTACCTTTTGAAGCTTTGAAGGTCTTTTTGCATGAAACCACATAATGAAAACCCTCTTCATTGATCTCCATCCACTGTTGCATACTGCGCCTCTGGCAACTAGAGTGGAATATCCAACCTGAGCAGGTGTTTCCTCTTGAGTGGTGGCAAGGGGACCTTGCAATTAAGAATTGAATCATTCTCTAGGCTATTCTCCTCTGGGACATCGAGACATAGAGACAAGACCCTCTGCTACACTTTTTTCACCTACCTTTTCCTCCACTGCTTTGCAATAAATTCTAATCTTTGATTACCAATTGTTAGCACAACTTCTTCTTTCCTCTAACAATCTCTCTGTTCCATTCCCCTCATCATTCTCTGCATGTTCTTACTTGCAGATTCTAATTATACAGAACAATAATATTTTTGGGCTCTTCCGAGATTGATATCTTAGAGACAAAATCCCCATCGAGCTAGGCAACTTCACCAATCTACTATCATTGCACTTGAAAACCTTATTCTTGAACAACAATAGGCTAAGTAGGAACCGAGCCTTCAAATTTGATGTGTGGGATTTGGATGAAGACGAAGCCCATGTGTCAATTTTCGATGTGTGGGATTTGGATGGAGATGAATCCCGCATGTCAATTTTCAGTTGGAAGAAGGAGGATTGATGCTAGAAAAACTACAGTTATGCAGTAAAGCTGCATCTTCACTTAATTTGTACGTGGACCTGTGGGTTATGGACCCATGTTTACATCAGAAGCCGTTGCATTGGTGGATTTTAACATAAACCCGACCAATCACCAAACAACAGAATAACACATAACCCACCAACGAACGTTGGTCCCACTTCGAATGCACAAGACCGAACCCCAAATGAAATAAAGTCGCATCTATAACTTCTCGGTTCCCCTCAGGCCATTAACCTCTGCACATGTTCGCATGCGATTACCGTCCGATCATTCCCATAATGAATGGTCCAGATCGCCAGATCTCAACTAGGCTTTAAGCCCATTGAATAAACGCTCATCGCGTCCAATTTCCAAATTATCACTCATACATGTTTTGACGCGATATCCGTCCAATCTTGGATTCAACGAACGGTCCTCATCACCTGCGGACTTCAACTAATTAAGATATGGTTCATAAACCTGATCGGGCGCGTTTTTTGGAAACGACTTATGGTTTTGAGGCTGCGTGAGAATCCGCTTCCACCTACGAAAACCACTCTTTCGCTAATTAACACCCTTGTTTCTATGCTACGCGATGACTGTAGATCTTCGCCCATTAGATGGCTATGATGGCTCCTCCAAATTCCTCTTCCTCCATTAATATCTATCGATCTAAATGATCCGATGGTTCCTGTTCTTTTCTGCCTATGTCGTTGATCCTCTGCGTATTTATGGAATTCGCTTTAAAACATAGTCTATCTCTGCCATATTCATTAAAGAACTCACATACTTCGTACAACACTCAAACTATGATACCATATAAACATTAGATCGCCATCAATCCTTATAATGATCGACGGTCGATCAATAAACTTGTAACACATAATTTAACTCACAGTAAAGGATATATCTATAAACAAAAACACACGAAATTCACACAATATTTCCATTATATATATACAGAACTAGATTACAATCTACGGAATTTCAGCCTTAGGCACAAATTCTCCATCGACTACATTGTATTCTCACTCTCTATATATGCTCTCTTTATCTCACAATACAGACTCTCTTTATATAGGAAATTACATAATCGTGGATCATCTTAGATCCATGATTTCCTCTCACAAAACTCCTAAATCTCTCTATTCTTATACATGGCAAATAATTACATTAAATTAAGTCTTCTCGAGACTTATCAATTCCATCAAATTTGTTATGTTTAAACTGAATTTGCCCCTGTTTCCAATGATTGTCCATGTTTCCCCTTTCACAGCTTTAACTCTGACTTTTTATTTAGCATGGTTAGATGCTCCTGCATCAGACTCCCGAGGTACGAAAATTTATGACCTCCTAGTCATATGCTTCTCCTTCATCCTTAGCAATTCTACCCACCTCCTCAGCGGAATTGTCTTCATGATATTCCTCTGAGCTACAACAAAACCTCTACAGTAACAGTCTTTTCTGCTACACAATACCTCACCAAGCTTCTCTCCTAGCTTAGTCTTTCAAGATCTCTCTAGTTCTCTCTTCTGTGAACCATTGGAGCACTCAATGCTCTAGGTTGCTGCAATCTTCTCACCTTCTTGTAAAGACCACAAACTCACCAGTCTTCAACATAACTATACCTCCTTCTTTCGCACACAAAATCTTCTTTCTTCTCTTAGGAAACCTTTCCCTGCTCTGCTACAACTAATGATGCGAGCAAAACTGCAGTTACGCAGTAAAGATGCATCTTCACTTAATTTGTACGTGGACCTGTGGGTTATGGGCCCATGTTTACATCGAAAGCCTTTGCATTGGTGGATTTTAACAAAAACCGGACCAATCACCAAACAACGAAATAACACATAACCCGCCAATGAACGTCGGTCCCACTTCGAACACATAAGGCCGGACCCCGCTCAGGCCATTAACCTCCACACATGTTTGCGCACGATTACTGTCCAATCAATCCCGCAATGAAGGGTCCAAATCACTGTCTCAAAATCGGTTTAAGCCTGTAGAATAAACACTCATTGTGTTCGATTTCCAAATTATCGCTCGTGCATGTTTCGACGCGATATCTATCCGATCTCAGATTCAATGAATGGTCCTAATCACCTATGGACTTCAACTAATTAAGATATGGTTCAGAAACCTCATCGGGTACATTTTCTCGAAACCACTTGTGGTTTTGAGGCCGCGCGAGAATCTGGTTCTGCCTACAAAAACCACTCTTCCACTAATTAACGCCCGTTTTTCTATGCCACGTGATGACCCTAGATCTAACGGTTCAGTGAATCAAATGGTTCTAGGCTTCTTTGCTTTTCCTCACAAGTTTATTAGACTTTTTCTCTTTCTACTATGATTTTAGTGCTTCCGCTAAATTTAGCTCTTCACTAATAAATTCATAATTTAGCTAATTAAAATTCCAAGGGTCTAAACATATTCGACTTAAATTATTTATTTATTTAGGGATGAAAATAAAGTTATGTGATTAATTGAATTTTCCATCGTAACTAATTGATGATTTTATAATATACTAAATTATAACCCAATGAGGACATAAGTTATGCAAGCAGTCAAAATTCCAAATTAAAAGGAAGAGCCAAAGTAATTTTCTATAAGCCGGATTTAGACAGGCTCGATAATTTTACCCAAGTTAGACCTGGCTCAATTAAAACTTTGATCCAAGAGTTAATACTTTTCCTTGACGCTGGTTAAATTCCCAAATTACCATCAAATCAAGTTTGAAAGAAAAGACTTGTGTGAATAAGAATTTGATTACCGGGGTGTCAATAAGAGCGGGGAGAAGGAAGGACCAGAAAGACAAATTACCACAATGTTACATGTGTCATAACGTCGTGTATCCCAAAATAAAGCGGCACATCCTATGCCAGTGGATTCGATGTTCAATTTTCCATTTTACAATTCTGAGCCATTCAAAGTTCAAATTACTGTTTCCATGTAATTTATCTTATACAAAGCCAGAATTTGAAGATGACCTGCTTCAACACACGCCACGCCGGGCACATGGGTTACCTTCTTCAATATCGAATTGAATGAAATTCCACTAATATAGTCCATATCTATGACGCAATTATTCTAGTCCAAATCTATGAAACTACACGAAGTAAATTAAAAAACTAATGCAGATGCATACTTGAACATTGAACAGAGAGTCTTCTACCAAACATTTTTTTCAACTACTTCCAGCGGGTTTTTCACTAGGTAGGAATGAACGTGGAAGCTACAGAACAAGCAGAAACTGCAACAAAAATGGAGACAACGGTAACGGAAGTAGGTATTCGCCCTTTATCCTTCCTGATAAACATCGCCTCGAATATAGGATAACTAATTATCACTATGAAGCCGCACAAAAGTAACTGCAAAATCATACAATCAAAAACCTGATATCCTTCTCGCTTGATTCTTGCTAGTCCACGGACCAACGATATCAAGTTTATTATTGCGAAAGTTGCTGGTGGGACAAACATAGCAGATGCCACACCAAACTCCAACATTTCCTCCTCGTATCTTTTCGCAGCTTCGTTATCCACTACTTTGCTTGTCACCTCGAAGCCCACCTCCCATAAACCGAGCATCTTGCAAACAACTTGGATTAAAGCAAACAAATAGCATGACACACCTTTAATCATCCACATCCTCTGTTCGTTCCACCAACTCTTAAACGAAACCCCGATGAACAAAAACTCTATCAGACTATACCCATATGCAGATCCTGCTAATGAGACAAAGAGGATGAACCATGGAATTGAAGCCTATTCATTGCCACAAACTTATAATCATCAGTAATGAAAATGAGGACATGGTCTGTGATGTAGAAATATGGAAAAATTTGATCAGCAACACATTACCTTGGGAAATAATGATAGGACGTTAAGCATGGCGAGTGCAGGAAGTAAACCGTAGCAAAGTATGTATAAAGAAGACGGAGCCCATAGACAGAACACACCATAACACATACACTGAGTTGTACTTGTCCGTTGAATCCCATAAACATATGGGCAAAACTTACTCAAGAAAAACTCCAGGAATCCGGCACTCCATCTTTTGATTTGAATGAGTGTGTCATTCATGTTCACTAGTGCGCCACCTAAAAATGCTTTTCCCCTTGGAGTGCAGTAAATAGATTTCCACCCTCTGCAATGTATAACGAAACCTGTCAATACATCTTCCACAGCACAGCCATAAATCATGCCAACCTGCAATTTATGAAGTTCAATTTCAGGGATATATATAGAGGGTACGAAACTTAAAAGTGAATTAAAAATAAAACTGCAGGTTGGAATTTTGCCTCTTTGCCCCACAGGGTGTTCTCCTCGCAGGCGTAATTGGTAAGATCCCTTGCATCTTTCAGCATCTTGGATGGACTCGTTTGAGCTCTAGAAGTGGAATAGGCTTTAAGCGATTTGGAGGACGCATGCCTTACTTCCTTCCCACATAAAGTGTCCCGACGGTGAATGCATCCAGTGGCCCCGTATAGTGGACCTTCGAGACCATCCAGTCCTTTAGATTGACAATGAAAGTGACGATTTCCCCGTGAGGTTCAATGCATGGTTGGGCAACTTAAGATCCTACCGGTAAAAGGTGCGGATTATACTCACATAGCAAATCCTCAAGTGATGGTTTGCGTACAGATCGTTCCTTGTGATGCCATGAAAGCCTTGAGGGAATTGGACATACGCAAACTGGTGACCTATTCGTGGGTCCAAGAAAAAGCACATGGCTTGCCGAAGTGCTTCACAATTGTTGGTGAACATGTCGCAATCAAGAGTGAGAATAAAGGGAGCATTGCTCATTATGCCGGAGATTCTAATCTGTCGACATGACAAACCAGTCGTAATATGAGGTGACCACATTTCTAAAACAAGACAAATATTACCAGAAGTTTGCAAATATTACCAGAACATTAAGAGCGCCGGCCTTGTAATGGTGAGGACTTCCTCGTCGCTTCTCACGGGAGACATGAATAAGAGTGGGCAGATCATTACCCTAATTGTCCTTATCCTCTCCATTCTCCAGTAGAATCTGCATATACATTCGAAAGATTCGTAGAGCAGAAGACACACAGTCGAGAAATGTATAAGTACAAATTCTGGTGATTTCAAGTAATGTTAGCACGGCATCTGCACATATCAAGCGAGGTTCATAGGAGTACCTGAACAATACTCGGATGATCTGGCCTAGTGCTTCCCAAAATCCAGTCTTTGAAGCCCGTGTGTTCTTTTTGTTTATCATCTGGAACACTTCCCATCTCCATGGCATTATTAATATGATCCTTCATTTCCAAATATGCTTTCTGATAGAAATAATAAAACAAAAGAAGAGCTGCATGTATAAGGATGTGGAACAAAATAAATAAACCAGAGAGAGCTCGGTCGCAACTCAATTGGCGTTCACTATGTTATTTGTTCAGAAGTGTGAAGTATTATTTGAAGTATATGATATATGTTTTAAATCGCTACGATATATTTGATAAACGATGTATTAGAATTTGTCATGTGGTTTCACCTCAAAATATAATGTTACCTAATAATCTAGCCCAGCCTCGTTATCAATTCCTTTGATTAAAAAGACAAAAAATATTTTTTTTACCTTTACACTCTTCCATTCTCTAGTAAAGGACATATTTTCGTTTTCCTTAGCAGAGCTTGCTGAGAAATATGCCTCTGGTGATCTGTCTTGAATGGTATAGTTATAACAAAATGGAAGCCAAATCTTTGCAAAACGTGAAGCTTCCAAGAGAGCATAAAATGTAAGCGAGGATCCTCCATCATTAGAAACATAACATGACAGTTTTCCTACAGGATAGTCTACAGCCAAAGCCGACAGTACTGTGTTTATGACAGTCAGTGGGGGTTCTTTGATTGGATCAGCGGTGCATATAAATATATCAACAGGCGGTAGATCGTTCTCAAACCTGCCCATTTTCACGAAATAAATTATATTCATTTAACATACCCATGAAAATGTCTAAAAAGCATAGACAAGCAAATTATTACCCCTCATAAGCATATAGATGAGCAAACTATTAACCCACATAACATTTCAAAGCATATTTAATTCTGGTCGTGATGGATGATAGATGAGCAGATTATTACCTCTTAGAAAGTCTTTCTGGGAAGACTTTTCGCTCAACAGGCCGCCACCTGATGGCCTGCTCCAAAATCCAACCGTAGGCGAAGCCTAGTTCTGCCACAAATATCACAATCCATCGCCAATAATCCTCACTTGGGATATGCATCAGCCGATAATATATGAGACCAATTATTGCAGAAAAGTGGGCGCAGCCATAAACTCTGTATATGAAGGATTTCTTTTCCAGTGTCGTATACAGAGGAAAGCCCTTAAGCTCCATCGCCAGCTTGTTACAAAGGAAAGCCTTTTGGCTTCTTTACTTTCTCAGGCACCATATTGAACATTATGATTCGTTCAACCTTCTGGCCATTCTTATTGAAACAAAATATGTTGGAATTTAATTCCAACTACAACTCAAAACAGCTGGACAGAAATCTGATTTCTGTAGATATTCCAGGTTGTTCGATGCCGCAAAGTCACTCCTGATATTTTGCACATTGATGAGCATTAAATTCTCAGAATTGAATTCCCCTGCAACCACCAACTTGTTTTCTTGAGAAAGGCATCACCTCTTGTTGCATTCAATACGCAGATAAGCGTTAGAAGATATTTTGATTATTTTACTGTTTAAACTCATATATGTTTTTTTTCTATAAATATAATGAAAAACAGTTCTGTTTTAAAAAGAGAAGGTCAGAAGAATGATAGAGAGCCTCTTCTATAACGCACAGCAGTGCTGAACCTGTAATTTTCTGAGATAGGGTTTCTGGAACTAAAGTGTTCCTGTTGTTATCCCTCTGTCAAGAGGAAGACGAATTTGTATAAGCTTGTTTACTGTTTATGAATGCAAGTTAATTTTGCGTTGCTGTTACACCAGGCGTCAAAACACGTTGTTGTTACACCGTAAGTCTAAAAGTGACTTGACGTCAACCGTTGCACGTTGCTGTTACACCAAGCGTCAACCGTTGCATGTTGCTGTTACACCGTAAGTCAAAAAGTGACTTGACGTCAAAATCACGTTGCTGTTACACCGTAAGTCAAAAAGTGACTTGACGTCAAAATCACGTTGCTACAACACCAAGATCGACAACTAACGAAATCATGTTGCTGCAACACCAAGAACAACAACTGACGAAACTGCGTTGCTGTTACACCAGTTTCGTGTTGCTGTAACACCGTATTCCGCATACGTTTTTTTTATTATTTCTGCTATGCAAAACAGAGTATTGGTCTGTTTGTCAGTTTTGTTTATGAATTATCAGAAATTCTAATAGTGTTGCTGCAACACCAAACTACGTTGCTGCAACACCAAACTGCTTTGCTGAAACACCGTTTCCAGCAAGCGATTTTCTATTTTCTGAGTTAAAAACAGTGTTAAAACAGAGCATTTTTTTTTGTCTGTCTGTTATGGAATTTACAGAAAATTCCAACATGGTATCAGAGCAGGTCTAGGCACTCAGTGAGTCAAAAACAGAGTTTGTTTTTCACTGTAGGAGCTGTAAGAAGCTTATTGAGCAGATTTTTTCCAGCAGAGAAAGTTTTTTGCTTGTTTTTAATTATACAGTCAGTATCTCTTCTTTACCTATACAGAGTTAAGATGGCAGATGCTGGAACAGGTTTGAAAAATTCCCAACTGCCACAGTTTAATGGGAAAAATCACAGTGATTGGTCCATAAAAATGAAAGCATTGTTTGCTTCTCAAGGAATATGGGAACTGGTTGAAACTAGCTATGCTGAACCTGCAGATGCAACAGCACTGGCTGCTTTGACAGTAGCAGAAAGAGACCAGTTGAAGAGTGACAAGAAGAAGGATGCCAAAGCCCTCTTTTTCCTCTTCCAATCAGTACATGAAAGTGTCTTTCCACGGATTGTAGCAGCAACAAAGTCCAAAGAAGCATGGGATATTCTCAAAACTGCCTATCAAGGCATGGAGAAGGTGAAGACTGCAAAGTTTCAGATGTTGAGGAGAGACTTTGAAACACTCAGCATGAAGGAATCTGATACAATAGATTCATTCTTCACTCAGGTTATTGGGTTGATAACCCAGATAAGGTCTCATGGTGAAGTTCTTGAAGAAAGAAGGATCGTAGAGAAGATCTTGAGATGTTTACCCTCAAGGTTTGAAGCTGTTGTGGTAGCAATAGAAGAAACAAAAGATCTCTCACAGTTCACAGTAGATGAACTGAGTGCTTCTCTTATGTCTCATGAACACAGACTGAGTAGAGGAACAGATTCCTCTTTTGAGCAAGCATGCAAGACTCAGATGTCTTTCAGCCAAAGAGAAGGCTGAGGCAGAGCAAATAACAGAGGTCGTGGAAGAAGCCAAAACAGAGGCAGATATTATCCTGCAAGCACAAGCAGAAGGAGCTGCAATCAGAACCAAGATGAAGGTTCAAGCAAACAGCAAGCTCATGGACAAAGGTATGACAAATCCCAAGTCCAATGTCATTTTTGTAAGAAATATGGGCACTATGCCAATGAATGTAGGAAAAAACAAAATGACATGAATAGTAGGCAGAATGTTAATTTTGCAAATGAAGAAAATAAGAACCCAAAGAATGTGTTGTTAACATGTAACATTGCACAAGACAAACAAGAAGATGTTTGGCTCTTAGACTTAGGTTGTAGTAATCACATGACTGGAAATATAGCAATGTTTGCCAATCTAGATGAAGATGTGAAATCTGAGGTAACAACAGGGACTGATACTAAGATAGTTGTCAAGGGTAAGGGCAGAGTTAGTATCTGAGCAAGAAATGGAGAACAGATGATTGTGCCAGAGGTATATTATGTACCTGAGCTGAAATGTAATCTTTTGAGCATTGGGCAGCTCATTGACAAAGGTTACAACGTGTTCTTCAAAGATGATATGTGTACAATCACAGATATATCTCCAAGTAAGAAGATCATTGCACAGATGCAGATGACCAGTAATAGAATGTTTCCTCTCAAACTCAGGGCAGATTTGAAGGAAGGAAGAACTATTGCAGCTGTAACACAAGAAGTCTTTCAGGAACAAGTGAAAGATGAGAATTGGTTGTGGCACTTGAGATTTGGACATCTCAATTTCGGAGGCCTGAATTTGTTGCACAGAAA
>APFE031305533.1:114513-129616 GCA_000404065.3 Pinus taeda
GGGGGATGTTAGGATATTCCGACACATAGGAATATAGTTAAGTATAACTTGGTCTAGTATAGAGTTAGGTAAAGTGTGTTTCTTTACTATGTACTTTTGTAACTTACAATCCGACGGTCACGATATCTACTGATCCGACGGTTCATTCTCTCCTCGGTATTACCGACACTTGATCCGTGGCTTAACACCTGATTGGTGCGTGATTTCTATTTAAAGTGCATGGAGGGTCATTTGTAGGTTAACTGTTCACGAGAGAAGCTTATGTAAATTTTCATTCTTTTATTAATAAATTGCCTGAAGTGGTTGCGTTGGCTCAGGCCGTGGACTGTTTCCCTCTTGGAGGGTTTTAACCACGTCAAAAATACTAGTGTATTGATCTGTGATCTGTTTGTGAGCAGTGTCCTTTGGTGTTCTGTCTGAGGAACTTACCCTGTAAATTCCTACAAGAATAATATATGTATATAAATACATCATATGTATATGTATATAAATATATGTTGGGTTTATTATTCCATTAGGTTTATAATCTCAATCATGGTTAATCCTAATTGAATGTCGCATTGTGACAAGGATTGTCTCACCATCAAAATAAATCATGTTTATTTTAGCGTTTGTAGTATTTGTATTTGGGTTTACCAATGTTGAGATTATAATATTAGTCCCATGGTTGAATGTCACATTTTGACAAAGATTGTCTCATCATGAAAATAAACCATGTTTATTTTAGTGTTTGTAATATTTATATTTGGGTTTACCATATTAGTCCCACGGTTGAATGTCCCATTTTGACAAATATTATCTCACCATGAAAATAAATCATGTTTATTTTAGTCTTTGTAATATTTGCATTTGGGTTTACGAATGTTAAGTCTATAATATTAGTCCCTTGGGTTTAATATTATTCCCTTGGGTTTTAGTATTAATCCCTTGGCTTTATTATTCATTTGGGTTTTGACATCAATCCCTTGGGTTTGTTATTCCCTTAGGTTTATAATATCAATCATGGTAAACCATGCTTGAATGTCACATTGTGACAAGGATTGTCTCACCATGAAAATAAATCATGTTTATTTTAGACTTTGTAATATTTATATTTGGTTTTATGAATGTTGGCTTTATAATATTAGTCCCTTGGGTTTAATATTATTCCCTTGGGTTCATAATCCCTTGGCTTTTAGTATTAATAACTTGGGTTTATTATTTATTTGGGTTTATAATATCAATCCCTTGGGTTTATTATTCCCTTTGGTTTATAATATCAATCATGGTAAATCATTGTCTATCATAGCCAAACATAGTCAACAATGGTTGAATGTCGCATTGTGACAAGAATTGTCTCACCATCAAAATAAACCATGTTTATTTGAGTGTTTGTAGTATTTATATTTGGGTTTACCAATGTTGGGTTTATAATATTAGTCTCATGGTTGAATGTCACATTTTGACAAAGATTGTCTCACCATGAAAATAAACCATGTTTATTTTAGTGTTTGTAATATTTATATTTGGGTTTATAATATTAGTCCCTTCGACTTAATATTATTCCCTTGGGTTCATAATCCCTTGGGGTTTTCGTATTAATCCCTTGGGTTTATTATTCATTTGGGTTTATAATATCAATCCTTCGGGTTTTTCATTCCCTTAGGTTTATAATATAAATCGTAGCCAAACATGGTCAACCATGTTTGAATGTCGCATTGTGAGAAGGATTGTCTGACCATCAAAATAAACTATGTTTATTTTAGTGTTTGTAGTATTTATATTTGGCTTTACCAATGTTGGGTTTATAATATTAGTCCCATGGGTTTAATATTATAGTTTATTTTAGTGTTTGTAGTATTTATATTTGGGTTTACCAATGTTGGGTTTATAATATTAGTACCACGGTATTAATATTATTCCGTTCGGTTCATAATCCCTTGGGGTTTTAGTATTAATTCCTTCATTTTATTATTCCTTTGTGTTTAGAATATCAATCATGGTCAACTATTGTCAATCATAGCAAACCATGGTCAACCATGTTTGAATGTCGCATTGTGAAAATGATTATCTCACCATCAAAATAAACCATGTTTATTTTAGTGTTTGTAGTGTTTATATTTGGGTTTAACAATGCTGGGTTTAATATTATTCCCTTGGGGTTTTAGTATTAATCCTTTGGGTTTATTATTAACTTGGGTTTATAATATCAGTCATGGTCATCTTTATTAATCTCTTGTGTTTGTAATATCAATTCCTTGCGCTTCTTGATCCCTTATGTTTTTAATATTTATCCATTGGGTTCATTAATTCCTTGGGTTTATAATATTAAACGGTTGGGTTTATTAGTTCCTTGAATTTATAACATTATTCCCATTGGTTCATAATCCCTTGGGATTTTAGTATTTATCCCTTGGGTAATAATAAACAAAAAAAACTAATGTTATAAACCCAATGTATACAAAACCTAAAATAAATATTAAAAATACTAAAATAAACATGGTTGAATTAATAATAATAATAATAATAATAATAATAATTATTATTTATTATTATCTCTTCCATTAAAGTGATATTTATTTTTATTCTCTTAAGTTTTCTTACTTTTCATAATATAGATGACAAAAGCCTAAATTCAATTAATATAAAATAGAGTTATAATTTAGCTATTTTTAATAGTGCTTTTAGTCTTAAAAATGTGAAATGTTTGAGCGTTTAGATTCCTATTGGTGTTAATGATCCATTTAATTTACATGGCCACACTAGTGATGCATGTTGATGCATGTTTATACGTGTTTTCTTACTTTTCATAATATAGATGACAAAAGCGTAAATTCAAATAATATAAAATAAATTTATAATTTAGCTAATTTTAATTAGTTTTTTTAGTATTAAGAAATGTGAAATGTTTGAGTGCTTGGATGCCTATAGGTGTTGATGATCCATTTAATTTATATGGCCGCACTAGTGATGCATGCTTTAGAATTTTAATTAGAGTTTTTAGTCTTAAGAAATGTGAAATGTTTGAGTGTTTATATGCCAATTGGTGTTGATGATCCATTTAATTTACATGGCCGCACTAGCGATGCATGCTGAAGCATGCTTATATGATATAATTAGGCCATTTAGTCTCCATGACACCATAAATTAAATATGTAGGCTTAAACTTGAAAATAAAACTAAACAACTAGAAACTAATATAACCATGACATAAGTAACAATAATTTAGCATGGTCAGAAATCATAAATACTTATTTTTCTATGAATTATGTAAAAACTAGAAATAGAAACATGGTGCTACTTCAATCTATAGGCTCCTACAACATGAGGCTATGAATTAGAGAAATAAAATTTGGTATGGTTGGATCTAATCATGTTCACATGCGTAATTCCCAAGTTCAAAGACATTTTTATACCTACAACACTTCCAATCAATAGCATTCTTTCTCCATCACATTGCACAACCTAATGAATGGAATCATGTTTTCTACTTAGTAGGCTCTTATGATATCTCACTTCCTTTTTTCTACTTAGTAGCCTCTTATGATATCTCACTTCCCTCTAGTGCTCTAAAACAATTTGGGCTAGAAATCCCATCACTATGATTCTAGGGATACTCAATTATAGTTTAATTCGTCAATAACAACAATTACTATTACATACACTGTTTCCAATCTAAACATAGTTACACAGTTTAAATGGAACTATAACATTGGAAAAAGTTAAATGGATGGTGGAAAAACTATTTTGAATTTTTAGAAAACAATTATAGATAAAAATATTTTGTACATGGAATTAAAAAAACTTCCTTTTGACATTCTCATTGCTTTGGCTATTTTAAGTGGATGAAAATTTGGAGATAAATATATCCAAAAATATTTATTACCTATAATTTTAATATTAAATGAAATACACCTTATCTTAAACATTTTAAGAGAATAAATCTTCCTCATTGAAAATACAACTATGAGTTGAACAAGTTAAATTTTTAGCAACATAGAAAATAAGAAGTTTCGTAAAACACTTTTAAACTCCATCCAAAACCAATGTAATGCTAAATCTAGTTGGAATAGAGGATACAACTATGAGTTGAACAAGTTAAAGTTTTAGCAAAATAGAAAATAAGAAGTTTCGTAAAACACTTTTAAACTCCATCCAAAACCAATGTAATGCTAAATCTAGTTGGAATAGAGGTAAAGACTCATTTTACAAAACAAAAATAATATTAAAAAATATTAAATCAAATTTTAAAAAAATGTAAGGCAATAAAAAATATAGAAAAAAAAATAAGTTTATTATAATTATAAAAAACTCTCTTCTAAGAATGAAAAAAAATTAATATTGTTTAAATGAAATTAACTTACATTACTCTAATTGAAATTAGATATTCCTTAATTCCAAAATACATTAAAATGAAAATATGTCACCTCTTTAAGAGATTTTTAATTTACATTATTCATATCCGGAATTAACTTACATCACTCTCATTGAAATTAGATATTCCTCAATTCCAAAATACATTAAAATGAAAATATGTCACCTTTGTAAGAGATTTCCATTTACTTAATTTACATTATTCATATTGGAGCATATTAGATGGAAGCAGATTTTACTAGTCTTAACTTAAATATCATTTTAATAGAAGAGAATGAGAATAAATGTGAATATCACTTTAACTCTAAATATCGCTTTAATGGAAGAGAATGAGAAGAAATGCGAATATCAATTTAATAGAAGATAATGAGAATGAATGTTTAGGCACAGGTAAAAATGAAATCTTAATGTAAAATGGAGAACGCATAACAACAAGAGAACATTCCGTTTTTGGTTATTTTAATAAAGATGTGGCCCAGTGTACGTTTCTAGAACAAATTGAATAGCAGAAGTAAGATTTTGTACAAAACCTCGTTTGAAAAACAAAGCACATAAAAATATAAAAATATTTTTTTATGGAAGATTGTTATGAAATCGAATGCACATATATAAAAATATAAAAAATACATTTTTTTGATAGAAGATTGTTTTGAAATCGAATGCACATAAAGTTATAAAAATATATCGTTTGACCAAAGATTGTGTAATAATCTGTATTTTGGTGTGTTACAATTATAGTGATACTCTAGATGCTTTATTCAAGGTTGTGTATTCTATGCTTTCTATTTCAAGTATTTAAGGTTCAAGGTTGTGCATTCTAGGCTTTGTATTTTAGGTATTCAAGGTTGTGCATTTTGCACTTTCTATTTCAAGATTTTAGTAAGGAAATTTTAAACTAGCAAATAAAACTTTACGTCAAACCTAATTAGCTATCTCCTTACCCATAGTTACCAAGTTTGAATTTGATTTAATACAAAAAAAAATCAATATTGTAAAAATTATAAAGTAGACATTTTACGGATACTTAAATAAATTGTTTTACCAAAATTTTAAAATTATTAAATTTACAATATAATATTAAATCAAATTATCAATAATTTTTTTATCACTTTTTTCTCTGATATATTTTTATTTAAATATAATGAATTATAAACACCATCTATTTTAAAACATTATGATATAATATTTTTTAAATTATTTGTTTTATCAGTTTTTTCTATCAAATATTTTTATTTTTTATTTAATAATCTATTATTATATATATTATATATATTTTTGCAAAACATCATCTATTCTATCACTTCTACTAACTATCAAATTTTATTAACAACCTTCTTGAGAAATTCATTTTGCAAATCCTAAACCATAACTCTTTACCTTGAAAAAATCTATTTTATAAAAAGTCAATGGGGCGTTACCCAACCAGCTTAACCATTCATGAAGATGTAAGCTGCCATCTCATCGATCCAAAAGGAATTTTGAAGAGCGGATGGTACGATAAATTTGTAATTCTAATTGGAAACCAGCTACGCTGTGCCTCTAAACAAAATAAGCTAAATCTAACTCCTTTAATGGAAAGTTATATGCAATTTCATGGATGCTCCTTTAATGGAAAGTTATATGCAATTTTATTGATCCTAGAGGGTTTATGAAGAGTGGATGGGCACGTGGAAAACTGTAAATATGTCGTACTGAACTTCGAAGGGGCGAATTAATTCAGAACCGATTTTTTTGAATTTTTTCATCCAATTTCACTCAATTTGGTAATTATGCTGCTGATTGGCTTCATTGTATTTTCTTTGCAGAAAACAATTGAAAGAGATGGTAAATATTTTGTCAAGAAACACGTTACGTTAAAACCACACCACCATGAAAATGAAATTTAATCGGAAAAAAAAAATTACATTGCATTCAACCACCTCCTAGAAGTAAATGAAGTTCGACACAAAAATAAACGCATTGCATTCAGCGGCTCCAACAGACCATCAAAAGATGCTGAATATTTTTTCAAGAAACACATTACATTTAAACAACGCTACCAAGAAAATAAAGTTCAATGGAATAAAGAAAAGCATTGCAATCAAGGGGCTCCTGCAAGTAAATGAAGCTCGACACAAAAAGAAACACATAGAATTTAGTAGCTCCAGCAGGTATGTGGAGATCAGTATGTTGAAATTATAATTTCAACTGCAGTTAATAGTTGAACAGCAGCAGCTACTTTATGTCCTGATCCACGCCCACATTTATTCCCGTTTTTTTAAGCCACCGCCATTACCGTCTTTTCATCCTTTAACTATTTTTGTGTTCCCTAAGGCGGAAGATCAGATTCACCGTTGCGCCATTACTTCTAAGCAACCGCATTAAAGAGCAGAATGGATGAAAGTGAAAAGAACCAGCCTCGAGCCGTCGCAGCATTTATCAGCCATGGGTTTCAACACCACCGACTCAAGAAATACAACAAAAGATCAGATTTGTTCATCATGAGTAGCAGATTGTAGTAGAGACTTCATCAGTGAGTTAAAGCGGTTGATGGATAAGTTATGACCCCTTCCTGCACCGTAAAAAGCAGAAATTGTAATGCACTATAAAACGCAGACATAACAGTGTAGAAAAACATATAGAGAGAGTTTTTTTTTGTAACGCACAGCAGTGCTGAAAGTGTAATTTTCTTAGATAGTGAAAAATTGGTTTGTGGAATTGAAGGGTTTCTGTTGTAATCCCTCTATCAAGAGGAAGATGCTCTTCAGCAAAATCTCTTGTGAAAATCTCTCTATGTGAGGAAGACAATTTTGTAACAGTTGGTTTCCTGTTAATCAATACAAGTTTTTCTTATGTTGCTGAAACACCGTAATTAGAAAATAGATTCTTGACGTCAAAACAAAGTGTTGCTGAAACATCGTTGCTGAAACACTGCGTTCAGCAATTGGCGAAACTGCGTTGCTAAAACACCAGTTTCAGCAAATGATTTTTTTTGTTTCCGCTGTGTTAAAATAGAGCATTGCTCTGTTCTGTTTGTTTGTTTTGGAATTATCAGAAATTTCCAAAAATAGAGTATCACTCTCTGTTCATATTTTTTTTGTTTTGGAATTTAAACAGAAAATTCCCAACAGTGGTATCGGAGCATCTTTCGACTGTAATTTTGTTGGAATGACCATAAATTCCCAACATGGTATCAGAGCGTGTCTAGGCTCTTTGAAGACGTCAAAGAAGCTGAAAGAAGGTTTCTTGCTGCAGCAAATTATCCAGTAGAGTGAAAACGCTGTCAAGGTATTTTTCAAATTAGTTTTTTTTTGGGTAGCTTTTGAAGACAATTAAGTGATTTTTAATACACAGTCAAGTATTACAAGAATGGCCAGCACCAGCACCAGCATGGGTATGTTTAATACCCAGCTACCACAGTTCAATGGGAAAGACTATGACTACTAGGCAATAACCATGAAAGCCTTGTTTGCCTCACAAGATTTATGGGAATTTTTTGAATATGGATTTGAAGAGCCAACAAATGAAGATGAGTTTAATGGATTAACTCAGGTAGAGAAAGAGCTGTTGAAGAGCAATAAGAAGAAAGATTCAAAAGCCCTTTTATTTTTATATCAAGCAGTGCATGAGAGTGTGTTTCCAAGGATAGCAGCAGCTAAGACATCCAGAGAAGCATGGCAAACTCTCAAGACAGCCTATCAAGGCATGGAGAGAGTGAAGACAACAAAACTACAGTTGTTGAGGAATGATTTTGAGAACCTGTGCATGAAGGAGTTATACAATATTGACTCATTCTTCACACAAGCAATTGGTTTGGTCACACAGATAAGGTCTCATGGAGAAACTCTTGAAGAAAGGAGGATTGTGGAGAAACTATTGAGGTGCCTACCCTCAAAGTTTGATGTGATTGTCACCACCATAGAAGAGACAAAGGATCTCTCAAAATTTTCAGTTGATGAACTTCATGCATCACTAATAACACATGAGCAGAGGCTGAGTAGAAATGAAAACTCATCTCTAGAGAAAGCCTTCAAGACCCAAATGTCATTTGAAAGAGGAAGAGGTCAAGGCAGAGGAAACAATAAAGGAAGAAGCAGAAGCCAATACAGAGGTGGAAGAAACAGTTCAGCAAACATTCAAGGAAGAGGAAGCAATCCAAATCAGAACCAAGGCCATGGCAGTAGCCAACAAAGTGGACAACATCATGCTCAAGGACAAAGGTATGAAAAATCCAATGTCCAATGTTATTACTGTAAAAAATATGGGCGCTATGCAAATGAATGTAGGAAGAAGCAGCATGATATGAGTAATAGATCTAGTGCAAATATCACTAGAGAAAATATCAGCCAAGATAATGTGTTGTTAGTTTGTAATATGACTGAAACAAACAATGAAGATATATGGTTTCTAGATTCTGGTTGCAGCAACCATATGACAGGAAACATAGCCCTGTTTTCTGCTTTAGATCAGAGTGTACAGTCACAAGTCACACTTGGGACTGATACTAAAATTTCTGTTATGGGAAAAGGAGAAGTTAAAATATTTACAAAGAAAGGTGAAAAGAAAACCATAGCAGATGTCTATTATGTTCCCGGAATGAAGTGTAACCTCTTGAGTATTGGACAGCTTGTTCAAAAGGGTTACAATGTTTTCTTTGAGAATGATGTATACACCATCATGGATAGATCACCCAGCAAACGTTGTATTGTTGAAGTGAAGATGACGAGGAACAGTATGTTCCCTCTCAGAATAAGGGCAGATTTGAAAAATAAAGAAGTAATTGCAGCAGTGACACAAGAGGATCTCCAAAGCGTACCAAAGGATGAAAATTGGTTGTGGCATTTGAGATTTGGACATCTCAACTTTCGAGGTCTTAATTTGTTGAGTAGAAAAGGAATGGTAAGAGGATTACCATTGATAGAGAAGCCAAACAACCTTTGTGAAGGTTGTATATTGGGGAAACAACACAGAGAAAGCTTTCCAATCGGGAAAAGCATAAGCGCAAAGGCACCCTTAGAAATTGTCCACTCAGATTTATGTGGACCGATGCAAGCTTCATCACTTGCAGGCAGCCAATATTTTCTAACATTTATTGATGACTTTACCAGAAAGACTTGGGTTTATTTCCTGAAGAATAAGAGTGAAGTGTTTGAAAATTTTCAAAATTTCAAAGCACTGGTAGAAAATCAAAGTGGGCTGCGTATCAAGGTTTTGAGAACTGATAGAGGACGTGAGTATATCTCCAAAGAATTTTTACGTTTTTGCAGAGAAAATGGAATTCATAAGCAATTTACAGCAAGGTACACCCCACAGCAAAATGGAGTTGCTGAAAGGAAAAACAGAGCAATCATGGATATGGCAAGGAGCATGTTGAAGGCAAAGCATTTGCCAAATGATTATTGGGCTGAAGCTGTACACTGTGCAGTATATATTTTGAATAGGTGTCCTACAAAAGTAGTGATGAATAAAGTGTCGGAAGAAGCATGGAGTGGGAGAAAGCAAGGAGTCACCCACATGAAAGTTTTTGGTTGTGTGGCTTATGCGCACATTCTAGATCAGGTAAGGAAGAAATTGGACAGCAAAGGGGAGAAATGTATTTTCATTGGATATAGTGAGGAAACCAAAGCTTATAGGTTGTATATCCCATCCACCAAGAAGTTTTTTGTGAGCAGAGATGTTCAATTCATTGAGGAGGAAGCTTGGGATGGAAGCATAAAGAAAATAGTTAATGTTAAAAATTGTTTGTCTCATGATGAAGATGATGGGGAGTTGGCTGAAACACATCCCCAAATAGCAGCACCAACACAAGGACATCAAGAGACACCCTTGAGGAGAAATGAGAATGCTTCTCTAAGCACACCACAAGGAGGAAATTCAAGTGCGTCCTCAAGCACTTGCACACCAAATGAAAGAGGTAAGAAATTTAGAAATTTAAGTGACATTTATGATGAAGGAATGAATTCTTTGTTTGGTTTGTATTGTCATGTTGATGACCCTATTCAATTTGAAGATGAAATTAAAGATGAGAAATGGATAGAAGCTATGGATGAGGAAATGAAAGCCATAGAAAGAAACAAGACATGGGATTTAGTTGAGCTACCAAAAGATAAAGAAGTCATTGGAGTTAAATGGGTCTACAAGACCAAGAGTAATGTTGAAGGCAAGATAGAAAGGCACAAGGCAAGACTTGTTGTCAAGGGATACAAGCAACAGTATGGGAGAGATTATGAGGAGACTTTCGCACCGGTTGCAAGAATGGAAATCGTGAGAGTAGTGTTGTCCATAGCAGCGCAAAACAAATGGAAAGTTTACCAAATGGACGTGAAGTCAGCATTCTTGAATGGAGTGTTAATGGAAGAGGTTTACATTGAGCAACCTCTAGGCTATGAGAAGAAAGCTCTTTATGGGCTGATGCAAGTGCCAAGAGCGTGGTATAGTAGGATAGATTCCTATCTACTAGAGAACGGATTTGAGAAGTGTGAGGGAGAACCCACTGTTTACATCAAAGAAAAGGACGGTAAAATTTTAATTGTTGTGTTATATGTTGATGATGTGATTTTTACAGGTAATGATGACTACCTCATTGAAAATTTTAAATCAGTCATGAAAGAATAATTTGAGATGACTGACATGGGTTTGCTGAGATACTTCTTAGGAATAGAAGTAGATCAAAATAAAAATGGAATTTTTATTTCGCAGGCAAAATATGTAAATGAAGTGTTAAGCAGATTTAACATGCAGGACAGCAAGGCAGCAATCACTCCCATAGTGATGGGATTAAAACTCAGCAAAGAGGCTAGCAGCAAGGATTTTGACCCTAGCGTGTACAAGAGCATAGTTGGCAGCCTTATGTATTTAACTGAAACTAGGCCGGACATAATGCATGCTGTTAGTTTAATTTTCAGATTCATGGGGAGGCCAAAAGAAACACATTAGCAGGCAGCAAAGAGAATTCTGAGCTATGTTAAAGGTACAAAAAGGTATGGTGTTTTTTATGCTATTTTAGAATGTTCAGATTTAGTTGGATACACAGATAGTGATTGGGCTGGAAGTGTATATGACTGGAAAAGCACATCCGGTTACGTTTTTCACATAGGTTCGAGAGCCATTTCATGGGCTTCCAAGAAACAGCCAATTGTGGCATTGTCTACAGCAGAATCAGAGTACGTGGCAGCTACAGCAGCAGCGTGTCAAGTGGTTTGGATGAGGAGAATGTTAAGAAGTCTATGCCAAGAGCAGGCAACAGTAACGGTTATTTTTTGTGACAATAGCTCAGCTATTGCGTTGTCCAAGAATTCTGTGTTCCACAAGAGAACAAAACACATAGACACAAAGTTTCACTACATCAGAGAATTGGTGAACAATGGAGAAATCATTTTACAACATTGCAGGACTCAGGAACAGGTTGCGGATATTCTGACCAAGCGATTGGACCAAAAAAGTTTTGAGTTTTTAAGGAAACGTCTGGGTATGACAGATAACCCAACAATTCAAATTAAAGGGGAGTGTTGAAATTATAATTTCAACTGCAGTGAGCAGTTAAACAACAGCAACTACTTTATGTCCTGATCCACGCCCCACATTTATTCCCATTCTTTTAAGCCACCACCATTACCGTCTTTTCACCCTTTAACTATTTTTGTGTTCCCGAAGGAGGAAGATCAAATCCACCACTGCGCCATTACTTCTAAACAACCGCATTAAAGAGCAGAATGGCTGAAAGTGAAAAGAACCAGCCTCGAGCCGTCGAAGCATTTATTAGCCATGGGTTTCAACACCACCGACTTAAGAAATACAGCAAAAGGTCAAATTTGTTCATCATGAGCAGCAGATTGTAGTAGAGACTTCATCAGCGAGTTAAAGTGGTTGATGGATAAGTTATGACCCCTTCCTGCACCGTAAAAAGTAGAAACTGTAATGCACTATAAAACGCAGACATAGCAGTTTAGAAAAACATATAGAGAGGGTTTTTTTTTGTAACGCACAGCAGTGCTGAGACTGTAATTTTCTTAGATAGTGAAAAATTGGTTTGTGGAACTAAAGGGTTCCTGTTGTAATCCCTCTATCAAGAGGAAGATGCTCTTCAGCATAATCTCTTGTGAAAATCTCTGTATGTGAGGAAGACAATTTTGTAACAGTTGGTTTCCTGTTAATGAATACAAGTTTTTTTTATGTTGCTGAAACACCGTAATCAAAAAATAGATTCTCGACGTCAAAACAGAGTGTTGCTGAAACACCGTTGTTGAAACACTGCGTTCAGCAATTGGCGAAACTACGTTGCTGAAACACCAGTTTCAGCAAACGATTTTTTTTGTTTCCGCTGTGTTAAAATAGAGCATTGCTTTGTTCTGTTTGTTTGTTCTGGAATTATCAGAAATTTCAAAAAACAGAGTATCACTCTTTGTTCATATTTTTTTTGTTTTGGAATTTAAACAGAAAATTCCCAACGGTGGTATCGGAGCATCTTTCCACTATAATTTTGTTTGGAATGACCAGAAATTCCCAGCACAACATAGAAATAAGCCTAGTTTAAAACACACAAATAGTTGCAGGGAAAATTTTACAAGGACGGTATACTAAACAAGAAAATAAATTTAAAAAAGGATTCTCTCATATTCAAGGAGAAAATCAAATACATAATACCAATTCTGCAAACCATAATATATAAAGTATAACCCACAATAATGGCAGAGTGTAAGTAGACTAAAATTATGCAATGTTAAAAAAATACTCAGAAGCATACTCAGAAAATCGCCTTGCCCTCCTCCATTACACACCCAGTTTCAGGCTCCGTTTTTAGGCTCACGCCATAAGGTTGCCGATGACAGGCCATGTCCAGAGGGTAACCTTTGTATCGGAATCAAACCAATACCAAGGAAGAGATTGTGGTAATAGGAAACACACACCTACAAGAAAGAGGAGTTCGAATGTGAGTATTATATAGCTAGAGATTAAACCTTATAGAACAAAATTATTCCACCAAATAAAAATAAAACAAGGGATAACCTAAACCCTTTCCTATTCATGGAGTGTGTGCTAATGTCAAAAGGTGTGCGCCCCAATATATGCCTCTCCACAGCACTATGCTTGCAAAGAAACAATAGAGCTGTGAGCACTAGTTTCATCTGAAAAATTACAAAGGATGAATCACCCATAATAGCTTCTAATTACAAGACTGCAACCCAATAACCATTGAGAGGTTGTACCCTAAAAAAATTAGAGGAAAACACAAACCCCTAAAATACTTAAATGCACCTTACATTTTCCTCCACAAATTGGGCCACTAAATCGAGGGGTCCATGTTCCAGTGCTCCCTGTATAGGAAAGAGGGAAACAAGAGTGTAGTTAGTTCCAAATGGACATTAGCATAGAGTTGTGAAAAACAAAAAAAAACATACAACAAAAAGCCCAATATCCTAGATTTCGGAATGTGAACTATAGGAGGAATTGGGAATGTGAACTATAGCAGGAAAAATATGGTAATCAAGTGAAATGTTATTGCTAAGAATAACTAAGAGACTTAATGAGTATAACACAGTACCCACAATCCTAGTAAGGGAAAAACCCAAGAACTTACTAGACAGTTAAAGGAATGCTGGTGAAAGCTGACTCGATTGTCAATAAAAATGTCGCACTTCTAGAAGAACGAAAGGAGGCATCCCCAAAACACTCTAATTTCACAACAATGCTCTCTAGTAGGAATGTTGGGTACCAATAGTCAAAATCAATGCAAATAAAAACAAAAACGCCCCTTAGTAGAAGTTGCAAAATGAGCACGAAGGAAATACAAGAGTGCTGAATGAAAGGGATGTGGTACTATTATAAGATCCAAGTCATAACAATACTTAGACTGAGAACGTGATTTGGCTTACCCGTCAAGAGATGTACTTAGGCATTGCCACTATTCAATTCAAGGCACAATTTCCATCTTGCATAACCGAATGTCAGTACTCTAGGTGGAACAACCCCATACACAAAAATGTTGAATGGGATAACTGATTGATTCCTAGTGAAAAAATAGGTTTAGGGTTTAGAGGAGTGATATCCACCATCGATTGCCAAGATTCTCATCCCAACATCCAAGGAGAAGGACACTGGATGATTAGTTAAATGTCACATGGGAGGGGTGTACGTGTCCACAAAGGATGTGTTCACAGTTGACAAAATATATGCGTGCCATTGGCTAGGATAAATGTTTAATGCATTGGGTAGGGGAATGTAACCCTACCAGGAAAAGTGCGCCACTATGGAAATGAATTCACCATACCAAAAAGAAACATAGTATAAGAAATTACATGGAGTGCAACATGGAATGATTATATCATCATGACCCACAAAGAAATACATACTAAATAACATCAAGATTGAAAGGGACCTTCATACATATGTATAATCACATCCTAAATGGTAACGAGGAAGAAATATAATAATAAACAAGTCATGATGTTTCTAATAAAATGTTGACTCTAGAGCAAATACACATATGCTACAATTCATTTAATGTCATAGGAGTGGAATAGGTAGAGAATTTTAAATTTAAACTGTGTCCATAATATGATGTTATTATTATCTACAAGTCTATAAGCATAGAAAGATTTTTTTCTTTATGTCAAGTTGATATGAAATTATGTTATTTAATATGGACACTTAAATATTTTATTTATGGTTGATGCTAATTTTTTAATATTAAATCTTTCTTTGATATTAAAATGAAGATTATTTTCTCTCTCTACCTAAGGTTGACCTAAACTTAAGATGGAAATTGAAGTAT
>APFE031305533.1:139410-201558 GCA_000404065.3 Pinus taeda
TAATTAATAATTTTATTTATTTACATAAACATTTAAATGTACTTCATGGATTTTCTACCATTCACACTAACATAATTCAGTCAGAGAAAAATAACATTACAACAATGAAGTGGGTATTACATTCTTCCTCCCTTTTAATTCACATCATCCTCGGTGTTTATTTCCCAGTTACTTCCCTCTGGAACAATGTTGGATAATTCATTTGAATCTCATCTTCCTACTCCCATGTGGCTTCTTCAGGAGTAAAATAATTCCATTGCACTTTAACTCGAACAACAACTCGATTCCGGAGACAGATCTCTCTCCAGTCTAGGAGACAAAGAGGTTTTTCCAGAAAGTATCCTTTAGGTTCCACCTATAGCATTTTCCAATCAATAATGTGAGAGCTATCATGTACAAATTTCTTTAGTAAAGATATATGAAAAACATTTTGAACTTTAATATGACTTGGTAATGCTAATTGATAAGCTACTGGTCAATTTCTATCTATAATTTCAAACGAACCACAAAATTGTGGTGCTAATTTTGGACAGGTTCCCATTCTTAAGAAACTTTTCCTTGGTTTCACCAACAAATAAACATGATCCCCAATTTTTAACTCCATGTGTGTTCTTTTTTAGTCTGCATAGCTTTTATCTTTTCCCTATGCATTTTCAATGTTCTACTAAATACTCCATACTATCTGCTCCATTTTTAACAAGGCATCCCACCCTAGTATCATTCTATCCTCTGGCTAAATCCAACTGAGAGGTGTATAGAATTTTCTTACTTACATGGCTTTAGAAGGGATCATTTTTATAGATGTTTGATAATTTTTATTGTAAGAAAACTCTCAAAATGCAGAAAACCATCCTATTTAATGGGTTTGTCCATGACATACATTCTCAACATGTCCTCCAAAATCTGGTTGGTTCTATGGGATTGTGCATCAGTTTGGGTATGATATGTCATGTTGAATTTTAGTTGATTTCCCATGCCCCCAAACAATGCCTTCGAAAATTTTGTGGCGAGTTTGGCATCCCTATCTAACGCTATCATCTTGGGTACTCCACGTAATTGAAAAATATCCTTCATGGAGATATTATCAATCTATGTTGTACCATAAGTGGATTATACATGTACTAAGTGGGATGCCTTAATTAAGGTTTCTATCATTACCATGATGGAGTCATGCTACCTCTTCATCCATGGTAGTCTTGTGATAAAATGTAAAGAAATTGTTTCCCATTTCCATTTAGGGATATGTAGTGGATTTAGCAACCTGATAGGGTGTCAATGTGAACCCTTGCCCTGTTAACTCTCTAAACATTATGATAAATTTTCGGCCTCCTCTTTCTTCATACCTGGAAAAAAAATTATATATTAATGTTGTAATAATTTTTTCATACCTAGGATATCCCGCATAAGGTTTCTTATGAAATTTATCTGTAGAATTTTGTTTTAGAGAATTTACATTGGGAACATACAATCCTTTCCTATAAGTCAACAAATTTTCAAAGTTTTCTGCATAACCCAGAATGTTAATCTATTGTAATGTTTGTTTAATTTCCAAGTACTTAGGGTAACTCGTTATTGAGTTTTTAATTTTCTCTATCAAATTTGTACTAACACTATTAACAGACACTTCCACTAGAGTGTAGGCATGTCTGCTCAATGCATCTTCTATCTTGTCTTCTTTTCCTTTTATGTGTCTAATATTGAACTCAAACTCACTAAGAAATACCATCCATATAGCTTGCCTGGCATTGAGAACTGGTAGGATAAAAAGATATTTTAAGCTTATATGATCTCTGACCAAAGTGAATTTCTTCCCTAACAGATAGTGCCTCCAAATATCTAAAGCATGCATTATTGCAACTATCTCTAAATCATATATAGAATAATTCCTTTCATGTGTTTTTAGCTTTCTCAACTCATAAGCTATCACTAAATTCTCTTGCATTAAAAATCCCCCTAGCCCTTCCATACAAACATCGATGCAAAATTTAAATTCGTCATTTGGATCTGGAAGTTTTAAGATGGGAGCCATTGTGATTAGGTGTTTCAACTTATGAAAAAATTCTTGACATTGTGTTGTCCATTCATATTTTACCCGTTGCTTTTGTAAGGATGTAATAGGATGTGATAGTTTTGAAAATCACTCTATAAATTTGCAATAGTATCCTATGATTCCTACAAATGAATTCGAAATGCATACATGATTTGGTATGGCCTAATTTACCATGGCCCTAACCTTCTCAGGATCCACTGCTAGTCCTTTCTTAGAACTGGTGTGGCCAAAATATTGTATTTTTTTATTTGTAGAAATAGCATTTACTAAATTTGCCATATAGTTGATGTTCCCTTACAGTTCACAACACCAATTTTAAGTGTCCCTTGTTTTATTCTTCATATTTGGAATAGATCAAAATGACATCTATAAATACAAGCACAAAATTTGACAAATATCTACAAATATTTTGCTCATTAGGCACATAAAGGTTGTTGCGGCATTAGTAAGGCTGAACATAGTGACCATATATGTACTGGAGGTTATCTTATAAATATATTAATTTTTATTCTCAATTGATGATATCTTATCCTTATGTCAATTTTTCAAAAAATGGTTTCCCCTTTTACTTGATCAAACAGATCATCAGTACGGGGCAATGGATATTTGTTTTTAATAGTTAAATTGTTTAATTGTTGATAATGGATGTACATTCTAAATGTCCCGTCCTTCTTCTTAAAAAATAACACAGGAGCCCCCCACTATGACACATTAGGTCTAATATAGCCTTTGTTCAATAGTTCTTGTAGCTACATTTTCAACTCCAATAACCCAGGTTGACTCATGTGATAAGGGGATATAAACACTAAGGTTCTATCAGGTACCAAATCAATGGAAAATTCTCTATCTCTGTGAGAGGTTAAACTTAGAATTTCCTCTAGAAATATGTCATGAAACTCCTTAATAACTGATAGGGTGTCTAATTTTAATTATGCTCATTGTTGTTCACTTGCTTGTACATGAACCAAAAATAATTGACACCCCTTTTGTGAAATATTTTTCATTTGTAAGGACGAGATTTCTCTTACTGATATGGGTTTTGGTATGCCTTGGATTAATTGAGTTTGTCCCTACTAATTCACACAACTCACTATTTTTTCCAAATAGTTTATAATGGTCCCATGCTTTTCCAACACATCCACGACTATCAATACATCATATGGTCATAGGTGAAGTACATTTAAGTTTAATGTTGTGAAATAACGATTTAAATCAAGATGAAATTACTTTACCTGGTTGGTTACTCTTCCCTTGGTGCAAATCGCTAATTATACCAACTAAGTAGTTTTATATTTTTTAATTTTATGTTTACTTTTTTCTACTACATGTGGTCCAATGTAACTTAAGCTATCCACTAGATCAATTAAAACAAAAATAGGTTGGTCGAAAATAGTACCTTCAATATCAATCATTGTATATTTATGTTCCACTCGTCTATGCTCCAAGGCTATGCATATACTTGGAACGTGTATAACAATATCATTCACTGCGGTGGCTACTTGGACAACTTTGATATTTTGGATAGACCTTGGATTATGCAAAAAATCCCTCAGTAGATGAGGTTCACCACATCCCCAAAAATTCAATGGCTACGTTTCTTTACCACCACTAATCATTTTACTATTCAAATCCATAGGTTTTGACCAAATTTGAGAGTGTGCTCACTAATTTGTGTTCTCATTGCTGAAATTTTTCCATTAATGGTACCTCCCAAATTTTTTAGGATAGACATGTTTCTCTCGTTTTTCCTCAATAACAAGTTTGGATTTGTCCTTATTCTGCCAAAACTTGGTGCTTTCACCCTTATTCTTAAACTACTAATAAAATAGCCTCAACTTTCTCACTACTTCATCCATTGTCTTAGGATTATCGAACTTAATTCACTCCTTTTAGAGAGTAGGCAGATAGTTCAAAAACCACTGCACCTTGGATTTTTCTTCTTTAATGTAGGGAACATACCACAGTAAATTGGAAAACTTTGCCATAAACTCGTCCATAGTTAACTATCCCAACCTTAACTCATGGAACTCCTTTTTGTGGTCATCATAATAAAGTTCACTTAAATATATTTTTTTAAACTACTTCTGGAATTCCCCCAAAGATATTTCCTTTTCCTCCAATAAATGCACAGTTTTGGCTTCTTTCCATTGGAGGGAAGCTTTACCTTGCAGTTGATAAATGGTCAATATGGCCTTTAATTTTTTCTCATATTCATCAACATGGAAATATTTTGTCATATTAAGTAGTCATGCTTCTGCATCCTCCTCTTTTTCCCCATCAAAAGTAGGGGGATTTATTTTCCTAAATTACCCTTGTAGCTCTATTTGTTTCTTTATCCTCTACATTCTTAGATATGTTCTATTAGACTCCCCCCTACTTTCATATTTCTATGATTATGTTCCCCTATTATTTCCCTTCAATATTTGAGGTTCCACCTTTTTATGGCTAGATTTTTTAGTCAACCCCTAAACATCCTTTCCCGCTCCTCACTCGCCTTTAACAAGCACTCATTACTTCTCCTTAGGTATGCCAATTCTTACTGAATACTTCTAATATCATCCATGAATTGTGTAGTTGTTGGGGTGGCCCCATTTCCCTGTTCAATAGACAAGTCTTCATAATTGGTGATGGCAGGAACCTCCTCGCCCATTTTTGTTGTAGTTCAAACAAAATACATTATTAATTATTCCTTCCTTACTACAACTTTTCAAGTCTACACAATTTTGTTTATTATTTTTGTAGTGGTTCCTTAAGATCCTAGTGGTGAACTTGGGTTGTGATACCATATGTCACAACTCCTCTACCCACTATGGTTCAATGAAAACAAAAAAAATGATTTCTATGCTTATATACTTGTAGGTAATAATAATATCCCTACTGACATGTATGTTACCATTCCATTATTTTTTATATTAATGTTATGGAAAAGGTATAAATTTCGAACTCTCTACCTATTATGCTCGTATGAAATTAAATCAATTGTAGCATATATGTATTTTCTCTAGAGTTAACATTTAATTATAACTATCATGTCTTATTTATTATTCTAATGCTTCCTCCTTTCCATTTAGCATGTGATTATAGATATGGATGAAGGTCCCTTTTGACCTCGATGTTATTTACTATGTATTTATTTATGCGTCACAATTATATAACCATTCCAAGTTACACTCCATGTAATTTCTTAGCTTAGGTTTATTTTTTCTATGGTTATTTCATTTCCATAGTGGGGCAGTTCTCATGGTAAGGTTGGGTTCCCCCCACCCAACGCATTAAACACTTACCCTAGCCATTGGTGTGCACGTATTTTGGAAACAGTTAACAAATCCTCCATGGACATGTAGACCCATCCCATGTTATGTTCACATGATTTATTAGTATCCTTCTACGTGGATGGTGGGATGAGGATCTTTACAATTGACAATGGATATCACTCCTCTAAATCCTAAACCTATTCTTTTTCTAGGTCTATGTTCCATTTGACATTTTCATGTATGGGGTTAACTATTCGGCCTCAAGTACTGACATTCAATTCTAGAAGATGACAATTGTGCTATGGCTTGAGTCATGGAAATGCCTCACTTATTTTGCTGACAGACCTGTAAGCTAAATCACGTTCTCAGTCTAAGTATTTTTAAGACTTGGATCTTATAATGGTACCATACCTCTTTCAGTCACCACTCTCACCTTTCCTTCATGTTGGTTCTGCAGCTTCTACTAAGGGGTTTTTTTGTTTTTATTTGTGTTTACTTTGACTATTGGTACCCAATATTCCTACCAGAGAGCGCCACTACGAAATTAGATGGTTTCAAGTTTGCCTCCTTTAATTCTTCTAGAAGTGAAACATTTGTATGGACAACCGAGTCACTTTTCACCAACATTCCTTTCACTATCATGTAATTTACTAGGTTTTTCCCTTACTGGACCTATGGGTACCCTGACATACTCATTATAGATCTCCCATTAATTCTCAACAGTAAAATTTAGCCTAATTACCGTATTTTTCCTGCTACAGTTCATATTCACAATTCTGCGCTATTGGAGTTTTGGTCTTATGGTTTATTTCTCTTCATGACTATGTGCACATGTCCATTTGGAACTAACTACTCTCTTGTTTCCCTCTTTCCTATACAGAGAGCACATGAACATAGACCCCTCGGTTCAATGACCCAATTTATGGAGAAAAATGCAAGGTATTTTTAAGTATTTTGGGGGTTTGTGTTTTCCTCTGGTTTTTGTAAGGCATGACCTCTCACTGGTTATTGGGTTGCAGTCCTATAACTAGAAGTTCTTATGGGTCATCCATCCTTTGTAGTTATTTGGATGACACTAGTTCTCATAGCTCTATTGTTTCTTTCAAAGGTACTACTCTGGAGAGGAATATATGGGAGCACATAACTTCTAACACTAGCTTGCCTTCCATGAAAACGTAACGATTTAGATTCTCCCTTGTTTTATTTTTTATTTCATGTAATAAATGTGTCATGTAAGATTTAAATGCTAGGTATATAAACGTCTGGACTTCCCTGTTTTACAGGTGTGTGTTTCCCCTTACCATAATCTCTTTCATGTTCAAGTAGAGTGACACCATCAATACTGATATGTAATCCCTATGGCTTCAAAGTTGGTTCAATTTCCTTCTCTGGGTTTCGAATTGTTACAACGTCCCAGTGATATTCCGAAGCAATGATGTTAGGGTGTAAAATTCATAGACTAATGTCCCTTGTTAGTAGTATATATGTTAAATTTAAAAAATTATGGAAATTTTGTAGTTACAACACTCCTTGCTCTTGTGACTGTGACTGTGGCTTCAGTTATACTTTTTTCTCCTTTGGTTTTTCATGCTCATACTATGGAATCCCTATATTAATATGGGTAGAGACCCTATGTTGTTGTACTGTCCACCAAAGTTTTCATAAAATGTAAATACGTTTATGTAAATCTGTGTTAGTAACAGTTCATTCCTTTAGTATTAATGAAACAAAAGTTTTTCTTATCGACTACGTATGATTATGGCCTACTCGAGGTGGTTTTATTTTTCCTTCTCTTAGTTTGACATTGATGTAATATAAAATTGAATATTTACATGTGTTTATATATATATATTATATTATATATATAGCTATCCCAATCTCTGTATCTTATGACTTGATGTTTCTTCGTACTATATCATTTCCGCGGTTATAGTGGTTGAATTACTACTTCAACCTCTATATCATGGTAAATTATATTGGTTGAGCTATTAATTGAATATATATATATACACACACATTTCATGTCTTCCTTTTTTGTTTCCTTCCCAAGTACTTCTTGATTTTTCGTTTCTTCTGGTCATTTATGTTTGTGTAGAGGAAAATAAATTAATACTTTCTACTTGGTATTCTTATTTATTTTTATTTATTATTCTCTATTCAAAAAATCGCATGTGTTATCTTATTAAAGATGAAAAATGCTACTATGCGTGGTTTTGGAATCTTGATTAGTAATAAAATTTGTTAAGTAATTAGTAAATGATTAAAGATGTCACCATTTCCTATGGATTTATTTTTGGTTTTTTCTAGTAATACACTTGACTATTAGAACTTAACAACTTGCAAGTTATGTATTGTTGAGATTAAAATTTCTAGTGCTCGAAAAACATTTTCTCAAAACTTTATACCTCAAATTCTGATAATTATTTTGTGGTTGTCCCTCCCAACTTCCTTGCTTATCTCCCATCGAATTTGTTTTCTTCCTATAGGATTTTACAATGGTTACCTCTTATACATATAATTATTACCTCTTATATGGGTACAAGCCTCTTAAGCATATCTTTTGTAAAATAGAAGAAATTAGATCCTGTAGATACTTAGTACTACACTCAACAAACTCGATTTATACTTGATTCCTCCCCTTTCTAAGTTAGTGTACATAGTCAACTGAATTATAACCTTTTCTGTTAATAGAAGGCTAAAGTCACTAACAATAGGTACGTGCATCATATCACTAATAATACTTATGTGTAGGATGACAGGTACCAACATCTTCAGCACATGTTACAATAGCGGGGTAAAGATGAACAAGATGTGGATTATCATCTCATGACAGATGGTTTGGTCGTATTTAGGGATATGATCTATGTGTCGAACAATAGTGATCTCAAGAATCTTATCTTGCAAGAATTTAATGCTAGGTTGTATTTAGGTCACCCGAGATATGAAAAGACATTGAAAGTGTTAAAGGATGTCTACCATTAGCTAAACTTGAAGAAATATGTGGCTAAGTATGTTGAGAGATGTTCTTATTGTCTCCAGGTAAAATAAGAGTGTAAAAATCTAGGTGGTTTATTGAATCTGATTGCAATTCCAGATGGAAATGGCAGGTAATTTCCATGGAATTCAATATAGGTTTGTCAAGTCTAGACAACATGATTCTATTATGGTTGTGGTTGACAAGTTGACGGAGGTAACTCATGTCATTGTAGTGAAGTCCACAAATTTAGCTAGTGAGGTATTTGAGGTCTTCATCAAGGATATAGTTAGGTTACATGGTATTCCTAGGAAGATTGTGATGGACAGAGATGCCAAGTTCACTTCTAGTTTTTGCAAGGAGTTATTTCTAGGTTTGGGGACAAAGTTAGCCTTTAGTAAAACTTACCATCTACAAACAAAGAGAGTCAAAATGATTCTTGAGGAGATGTTGAGGATGCATGTCATGCATCAACAGTGGTAGTGGGAAGAGTATCTTCCATTGGTAGATTTTGCGTACAATAATAGATATCAGGAATCCTTGAAGATGAGTCCATTTGAAGCACCTTATGGGTGAAGTTCTAATACTCCCATCAGTTGGAATGATCCATTGAATAATGTATTTATGAGACCAAACAAATCGACAAAGATGGAACAAGAAATTTGGTTACTAAGAGGAATATAAAGGCAGCACAAACATGAAGAAGATTTATCCAGATCAACATAGGGTATTCAAGGAGTTTCAATTTGGAGAAAATTTATATATTTGCACACAAATATATCGATCATATCCATATAACATGAGCTCCATATCTTTAGGTTCTAATGCATGTAGGAATTGGTGATGTGTGGAATTGACAAGAAGATCCATCAATCTGTGAGCAAGGAATTTAACGTTACTCTTTAATTGATTCCACATAATGGTGTTGAATGAGAAACTTCACATACTTATGTGTATTTTTCTGCTTACAGCCAAGTACCTACCACTTGGGAAAATCTCCACTAATTTTTGGGACCTAGTTCTTCAAATTCAGTCACAAAAGTAATCCCTAAGTATCTAAGTCAAGAAAATATGCATCCCTGTCCAAAATTTTCTTACAACTAGAATGTAAATTTGGGTCTGCATCCTAAACATCTTTGCAAGATACATGTTGTCTTGTCAATTGCATGAAGAATATGTGAGAAAAAGCTATATCTACTTGGACCTTGTACATTAGAGCCAAAGCTACCAATTGACCACAAAACTTGAAATAGGTAAGATACCTAGGATTCACACCATATGTTGCAGCACAAGGAAATATTTAGAATCGACAGCCAACCTACTTCTAATAACTTAACATACTACTCATATTCAATAATACTACAACAACCTTAATTTGTAAAATCAAATCAACAAGCATTACAGTAAAGGGCTTCTAAAGCATAATTACTAAAATGGGTGTTTTATCTAGTAATTGCCAAAAACCTTATTAAATTAAAAGATGGTAATCCATATTTAACCATTAGCATGCTTTTATGCACACATAAAAATCTCATGATAATACATTTCCACAAAAACCAGGTGTTGGTTGCTACACATTTTGTCTTCCCACGAATATGTGGACAAGAGTTCACTAGGAAACATATATCGTTCACACTTAATTGGTGAATGGTAAGATACAAAGTGCTCTTTTTTTATTAGTAAGGCCTCAAAGGTCAACGTCATAGCAGTTTTTTGTCCAGGGAAAAACAACAAAGCCCATCTAACATCAGTAGTATAACAACTTACAAGGATTAGGAAAGAACCTTTGAAAACATTTTGGGCATGAAAAAAGGTGCATTCTCAGGACTAAAAATATCACGGCATATTAGAGAAAGCCATTCCCACAAGACACATAGGCTAGTTGCCTCCTCATTTATAAACTCCATAGAAATGCCTCCATGAAAAACTTTAGATTCTACATAAGCCAACAACTCAAATGATTTTGCTAATAGCTGAGATCTCTGAATAATAAAATATTTTCATTGATCATGGTCATGTTGTGGTTTAGGTAGAATTTCCATTACAAGTCACTTCTTAGACTCAGAACAAAAAATGAATCGATAGTTAAGTAGCCAAAATGGTCATCATGTCATCTCACAAAGAGGTATTTCAAAAGTTGTAAAATTTTGCCCTCTTTGACATGTTGTATGTCTATTTCCTTATCCTTAAGAGTGCATTCCTTTGTTATCCATCTTAAATTAGATGAATATATGATGGAAAAGTAATTCACAGAGGGTGAAAAATATTGAACAATAGTCGATGGCTTTACATCATGAAAGTATGGACTCCCATGTGCAAAACCAATTATGTTTAGGAGAGAAGCTAAAGAACTACGACAAATTGTGTATAAGTTCTTCTTCTATAATTTTCTCACCTGATGTAAATAGTTCTTCTAGTATACTAATCCGCAATGGTTTGGAATTTTTAACCTACAAAATAGACTCCAAAAATGAGTTCTATAAATTAATTTGTAATGACATAAATATTAAAAAACAACTAAATAACTTCTAGCTAAAACAAATACAGAGAAATATGCCAAAACAAATGGGACAGAATGCAACTATGTAGGCCTCTACTAAGAATTTCCTCATAGAACACACTATAAAAACTAGGTGGCACATTGTGGAAAAAAATGAGACAAGTGGCGCTCATAACTTAAATATGTAGTCCATGCAGGTTCATTTTTATATTCGTAACTACGTGTATCACTTCCAATTAATATTAAAAAGTAATGATCGGTTTTTGTATTTGTGACTAGATGTATCCCTTTGAATTAATTAGAGGAAAGCTCAACCTTTAATTTAAGAAATTAAGAAATTATAAATTATGATTAAAACTATTTTCTGGCCACTTGCCATTCTTACAAATTTGACACTTGTATATGGTGAAATTTACATTTACGATAGGTCTCAGGCCTTACATGTGAAATTCTAGCTTTCCCACCCACCTCACTAAGCATACTTAATGGTCTATGACCCAGCCATAAAAATAATCTTAAATAAGAGAGGGACAGTTCCAGCTTCCAAACCAATTGTTGTTTACCCAAAACCTATTGCCCTAGCACAAATACCAGCAAATTGAAATCGAAAGGGAGTAGAGATATTGCAGTACACAATTGGGGCTGATATTTGTGAAAGCTCTAGGGTTGAGGCCTTTCCCATATGTAGCTTTACTATGCTTTCCCAGCCTATGAAGTAAGAGGGAATACAAGTTCTAGTTGCAATATTTCTATAATAACTCCATTGATAATAAACATTGAAAGCTCTACTTTGACCTAACAAGATTAGGGTGTTAATTTTGTGTCAGATGGAAAGCAACCTGATAGATTTAACCTAGGGCCAAAAAGAATTCTAACCTATACCAAAAGGGACTTATGGCCAGAAATATGGGACAATACCATAAATACGAGCTGAAGATAGAGGCAGACTCGCCAGAGATGGAATGATATAATAGAGAGAGATAGAGAGCACAATCAAAGTTTTTTAGTAGCCTAATGTCGAATGGCAGGTAGAATGATAGATTTCTATTCAAGAGTATGATTTGCTTGAGAGTGGCAGACATTTTTCTGAGACTAAGAAGGTGGCATCTTCTAAGATCATTGTTTATGAAAATAATAACAAAAAAAAGAGAATTTCCAAGATTAGAATGGATTTCAAGATGAAATATATTACTATTGATGAAGATGGCATCAAGATATTTTTCAAACAATTGCTTGGGTAGTGCCCCCACAAAATCATTAAACGTGATGTCCAATTACTAAGGTCGCTCTTGCTTAGGATACCATTATCTCTGCACCCTCTTGGAACATCATGTTGTGTTGTAACCATAATCCAACTTGTATGTACTCCCATAAGACATAGCTTGCCATACATCCAACCATTGGTACGCATAACATTACTATTACCACCATATAGAGGCCTACCATTCATCAGGTAGCGCACACTCTAGTTGTAGGAACTCATATCGATAGAGGGGTGGACTGAGCAAATAGAAAACGTGCGATTGAAGGTACCATTATGATGATCTCATGTTTGAAGAATCTAATATGCTTGGTAGAGTTGCAAGGTTGGGTACAGTCACTAATTGGGTCCTCCACCACTTTGTGGGTGCTTCGCACAGGGTTCTTCACAGCTGGTGTTGGGTCACAGTCATATTCCCGTCAATAGCCACAAAATTGTGGTACTAATTCCATGGAATCATTCAAAGAATTCATAGGAAAATAGGATTTCCATATGAGTTGCTCTAATATTCACTATTAGACTGCAAAGGTAAGCCATGTCATAGTTGACATGTTATATTATGCTACATGTTCAAATTTAGCAGTACACTTTGTGACTTGGTTCCTTCTTACCTTAGGCTTGACCTTGGGCTTACCACTTATAATTTGCATCCATGTAAAAATAAAGCCACAAGGTAATGAAATATTGAGGTATTCGGGCTAATTCAATCTTGGAAATTGGGATAGTTTGTGAATGATATCGTTATTGGTAGGTTTCAAATACTTTCTTGGTAGGTTAGATATGGTAATTATCTAGTTCTCAAAATGTTGGTAGCCATCAGTCCATCCTTTGACATAACCAATTAAAGGAATGTTGCAATGGAAGTGAAGTTGAAGGAGAAAGAAACAACTATGTTAGAGAAGTTGGTTGCAATTGTAAAAGATTGTAGACAAATAGACAAATGGGTACTCACATGCAAAAATATAACCATGTATGATCCATGTGTAACCCAGTATGAGCTATGTATGATCGATGTTTTTAAACATGGCAACCTTCAAAACCTTGTAACATAAACATAAGATATGCTTTTAATTGCTAAATATGAAATGTCTACCAAATTAATTTTACCATTAGTTTAACACCTTCAAAATTCAAAGGAAGCAAATGAATATAATAAATGGTTTAGCCTCCCCATCTCGGAAAGATGACAAATAAGTTGGTGAAAGAGATTGCATACACTGACATCTTAAAAACCTTGGTTATTCATAGTAGTTGTGATACTAAGCAACTCAAACTAATGTCAACTAGGCCATTTTGATTACTATAGTCATAGTTGTGCCTACCACATGGACTAATAATGTATTTTCTTATAATAGTATTTGGTATGTCATAAATATAGAAATTATAAAAATAATTGTGGTCATATTTCATAATGTATTACTTTACTTGGGTTGGGAAGGTTCTATTGTGTTGGTATTATATGTATGTTTAATGGGGTTTTATAATTTTAGGTATTTTTATCAAATCAAGTATTTTTAGATAATCATATCTTTGATTCAAGGAATGGGGTATTGACTTCACTATTAGACTAGATATGATGCCACAAAATGGGCTAGTAATAACATGTCTCTCAATACTTTAACCCACTTATTTGGGGAAACAAATTGTTCACTAAACCACTTGAGCTATTGTTCTTAGAATTCTTTAAAGGAGGATATGGCAGTAGACTTTGATCCACTTATGTGTTTAGAAGTCAAGAATCCATTTAATATGTTCTCTTTGAGCGCAACCACACATTTGACAACTGCGCCAAATTTCCCATGACCATAAGGAGGCCCTGATAGAAATTTAACATTTCCCAATAAAATAAAACTATATATTTTTCACCTTTAAATCTAACCCTTTAAAAAATATAATTTTAAAATTAATAAAGATAGAACTATTTAAATTTTATCATAAAAAGTATATATATATATATATATATATATAAAAATGTGTGATATGATTGGATATTTATATTTTAAATATAAATAAGGGAAATACTCATTTTTAAGTACTCGTCCACTAGAGTATGGAACAAAATTTTGTTCTTTTTATGACTTCTACTTACAGCGTGGGAACGATAGAATGTAAATTATATATACTAAAAATTACCATTTTTAATCATAAATATAGAATTTACAATGATTTATATGGCTGCAATTTCTTAATCAATATTAGTATTGCAATATTTCATGTGATAGTAAACTCATCACATAAGTTTTTGTTACATGTTTAAAAGAATGTGTACGAGGCTGGCAATTTATGAACCTTGTGAATATCCTTAAAAGTGAAAATAATGATTATATTTATTATTTATTGTATATGTTATATTTTTTATTTTTAAAGATATTAAATGGTTAAGATTGGTAGGAATTTAAGTATGATTCAACAAAAAAGTCTTTATGCAGATAAATAATTAAATTAATAGAAATAGTTACTATGATAAATTTAGGGAATATAATATTGACAATAATGTTGTTATCCTTATGGAAGTTATGTATGTCTTTATTATGTGAATATTTTCTTTTTTGAATTGGTTAAGTTTGTATCATTTTTTATTTTGCATGAGGAAGACTTGTTATCATATTTTATTGAAAATAACATATGTTTAAAGGTGATCTAGTGGTTATGTAAATGGGGTGTAATGATTAAGTAATTTTGAAATTGAGAAAACTATTCTTAAATAAATAATTAAGAGAAAAGTTAGGCATTCAAATCTCATTTCATCAATATTATCCGAAGGCATGGACCTTTGAAGAGAAGAGGGAAAAAATTACGATGGATTAATGAACTCAAACACAGTGCCACCAAGTCTAGAATTTTTTGTATGCACTTATGTTTGTTTTCATGCTAGCTAAGTGAGAAATATACATAAATGTTTATTTTTTATTATGAGTAGAATTGATTAGTATGAATAAGCTTTTATTGGAGCATACCGATTGTGTTAGAAAAATGCACACATGAAGGGAGCATAATTTAATTATAATTGGTTTATATGATACATTATGAAATAAAATAATGGAGTTTTGTTGTGGTTGGTTATTCATGAGTGAAACAAAATAAATAATATGTAGAGCGTAGGATTAGAGACTTGATTATGGACATTATGTTGGGACCAAGTAATACACAATTATCTTAATCACTAAACTAGCCTAGGTATTTTGAAAATGTAAAGAAAAAATAAGTATTTATACAAAATATGGGAATGTTATGATTGATCAAACTGAGGGAATAATATTGCAGTTCATTGCAAGTACACATAAAATGAAGTGAAAATAAATAGAATAAATATACTTCAAAATAGTGTGCAACTACCTTGGAGGGATAGTAAATGTATTCTCAAAATGAGATGAAGAGAAAAAAACAAAGACAAGGTTAAAAGAAGGTAAGGAAGGTTCTTAATAATGATTTGAATATTAGTGGTGGGAAGGAAGAGGAAGGGAGGAGTTTTAAAATTTTCTTACGGTAGCCTTAATAAGAAATCTCATCCTAGAATAGTTATATGAACATGAAAAAGTACTAGATAGTGAGTAAACCGAAGTTACTAAAAGTTTTACAAAGAAATTGGTTGAAATTTAAACATCCTCGAAGATAAATAAATTTAATTGGAAATATGTAATATCCAAGAAAATAATTCTATGTGATTTTTTTCATGAATGTATGAGTAAATGAATGGCAGGGAAGAGTTACGGTAAGCATAAAAGGGATGACAAATTTGCATTGTTTATATCTATATCTATATAGATTATATATATTATATATATATATAGAATATATATATATAATATATATATAATATATATATATATATCCTTCTTAGTTGAGTAGATGATTATAGTAAATAGATGATCTGCAAAAAAAATTATAAATAAATCAAAGGTATCACTAGTAAGAATGTTTATAAATGTATCCCACATGTTTTACATACAATAAAACATTTTTACTAAAAACAAATGAATTTTTATGAGAAGACGAATTGTTGGTGCTACACCTACTGACAATTATATAACTAGATACAACATTATAGGCTAGTGCATCATGAGATCCATAAAGTTAAAAGATATAATATCATTGAGGGAAAATAAATTTGGAAAATATCTGTGTAAAGGAATAGGGAACCAGCTATGTTTTGGAACATTATGATCTTAAAATCGTGGCTGTAATGGAGTATAAAGTTGGAAAAATGAAATGGAATTTGATAAATAGAAAAATATGACGAATCTCTTGCAAATACAAGTGAAGGTCCTAATGGGAAGTATTGACTATGTCTCCTTAAGTTTTGTTAAATGGTGAATAAAGGTTGAATAGGAAAAAAACAATATGATACGCCCAAGTAGAAAAACTATTATGTGTTACATTATAGCTTTGTAAAGTTAATCACATATGGATGTTAGTAAATTGGAAAAATTTATAATTTGGGGGAAATTTTAGCCTCAAAAATTGTGGGTTGCAATCTCATAATCATGGGGATTCCTTGATCTACAATATAGTAATATTTACATTATATTAAGCTAATATATTGTCATCAAGGGAGTGATATGGATGGCTACACTTATCAGCATCTATTATTTTGAAGAGTTTTGATAGAATTTATAGAGGATATGTTATTAATGGTACTTTAGTTATCATTCAAACTTACTTAACTCTACGAAATTGTTGCAATAATCATAGACCTTAAGTGAATATTTTTATCCTTGAATTTTACTACTATGTATAATGCATACAATTCCTATTTAAATTTTATTCAAATAAGCTCAGATTGTTTAGTGTTACCGGGAAAAGTCTATAAACGAAACTGGAAATTGTGAATTGAGTTTGATCATTACACTATAAATCAATTTGCATTTTAGTGATTCCAAAAATAATAAATATTATTCTTTCCTATTAACAATAAATCATTTTTTGTATCAATAAAAAATTACTGTAACAATTTCTATCAAGGAGGTTCATCCCATCTCTAATAATTATACAATCTTAAAAGAGAAAGATCTAAAGATTTATGTTAATATACCCATGACTGTAGATGTAATGCAAATGAAATAGAAACATTAAGCTATAAAATTTGAGTATAGGTGAAAATTTATATAAATTATACTCTATAGATTTTAGATCAGATTAGACCCTTCTCTAAGTAATAATTGAGTCATTGTGAAAGTCATAAGGGAAATTGTTGCAACTAATAATATTAAATAATTATAATTTAGAGCACATTATCATCTAGGTAGATGCCTTATAATTAAAGTAGAAAAAGATCTTCCGAGTGATTAAGGTAGAAACATATATTCCCAATGCCATTTCGATGGAGAATATAATAAGACATATAATTAGTTTTCTTTACTATTTTGATATTAAATTAATGGTCATGTTTGATAATATGACCATTATATGATACACCTAAGAAGAAAAACTATTATATGTTACATGATATGTTTGTAAAGGTAATCACATATTGATGTTGGTAAATTGGAAAATTTTATAATTTGGGGGAATTTTAACCTTAGAAATCGTGGTTTGCAGTCCCATAATCATGTGGATTCCTTGATTTACAATATAGTAACATTTACATTATATTAAGCTAATATAATTTCATTAAGGGAGTAATATGGATGGTTAAACTTATCAGGATATATTTTTTTGAAGTTTTGTGATAGAATTTATAGAGGATATGTTGTTAATGGTACTTCATTTATAACTCAACCTTACTTACCTCTTCTAAATTGTTGCAATAATCATAGATATTAAGTGAATATTTTTATCCTTGAATTTTACTACTATGTGTAATGCATGCAATACCTATTTAAATTTTATTCAAACAAGCTCAACTTTTTTAGTGTTACCATAAAAATACTATAAACCAAATTGAAAATTGTCAATTTAGTCCGATCATTAAACTGTAAATCATTTTATATTTTAGTGTGTCCTAAAATAATAAATATTATTCTTTCCTATCAACAATAAATCGTTTTCTGTATCAAGAAAAAATTATTGTAAAAATTTCTGTTAGAGAGGATCATCCTCTAATAATTATACGATCTTAAAAGAGAAAGGTCTAAAACTTTACGTTAATATACCGAGTACTCTAGATGTAGTGCAAATGCAATAGAAACATTACGCTATAAAATTGGAGTATAGGAGAAAAAATATATAAATTATACTCTATAGATTTTAGATCATATTAGACCTTTCTCTAAGTAATAATCGAGTCATTGCGAAAGTCATAAGGGAAATTTTGGCAACCAATTATATTAAAAAATTATAAATTAAAACACATTGTCATCTAGTTAGATGCCTTAGAATTAATGTAGAAAAATATATTCCCAGTGATTAAAGTAGAAAAATGTATTCCCAGTGCCATTTCTATGGAAAATGCAATAAGACATATAATTAGTTTTCTTTATTATTTTGAAATTAAATTAATGGTCATATTTGATAATATGACCATTATAAGTAGAAAAACTATTATATTTGATAATAAGAAGAAAAACTATTATATTACATGATATATTTGTAAATTTATTCACATATTGTTGTTAGTAAATTGGAAAAATTTATAATTTGGGGGAACTTTTAACCTCTGAAATTGTGGGTTGCGGTGTCATAATCATGTGGATTCCTTGATTTACAATATAGTAATATTTATATTATGTTAAGCGAATAAAATTTTATCGAGGGAGTAATACGGATGCTTACACTTATAAGGATATATGTTTTTGATGTTTTGTGATAGAATTTATAGAGGATATATTGTTAATGGTACTTCTGTTATCATTCAACCTTACTTGTAGTAAATTGTTGCAATAATCATAGATCTTAAGTCAATATTTTTATCGTTGAATTTTACTACTATGTATAATGCATACAATTCCTCTTTAAATTTTATTCAAACAACCTCAACTTGTTTAGTGTTACTGTGAAAATACTATAAACCAAATTGGAAATTGTCAATTTAGTTTGATCATTACACTCTAAATCAATTTTATTTTAGTAATTCCCAAAATAATAAATATTGTTCTTTCCTATTAACAATAAATTATTGTTTTCTATTAACAATTTCCATCAGGTACGATCATCCCCTCTCTAATAATTATACCATCTTGAAAAACAAATCTCTAAAACTTTATGTTAATATACCAAATACTCTAGATGTAATGCAGATGCAATAGAAACATTAAGCTATAAAATTTGAATATAAGAACAAAATATATATAAATTATACTCTTATAGATTTTAGATCATATTAGACCTTTCTCTAAACAAGTTCGCGTTGCACACGGCATACCTACCAAAAATAGCTTGTATATTAACTTGGATTGAAATAATAAGCCAAGTCAATTGACCAAGTTCAACAGAAGCATAGGACACATGACTAACCAAGTATTAGTTTCCAGTTTGACCATTCATTGCTAGTCTTCGACTTGGCTGCTTCTTAGACTGGAACTTCATTAGTCCAGTCAATAAATCCAACGAGAGGCGTAACTGTATCTACCTAGTCAAGAGGCAAAATTTTTTCCACAACAGGGCTCTCTCTATGAACTGACGCTCTATAACAGCTAGGGACAAGCATTCAGCCCGCCATTGCAAGACACCTAGACATCCAGCAACATGCAAAACACACAACCACTACGTGTGCCCGTCTGCCCACCTGTTCACACAAGACATTAATAAAGGTCTTCATTATCAGTTAAAGCTTAACAAATCTATATATTGTGTTAAATCCAACTATTTCAATTTTTAGTTAACCCTTTTTTTTTCAGTTAAAGCTGAACAAATTTATATATCGTGTAAAATACAACAACGATTGGAACAATATTTAATCTGTACCATTTCCCTTTTTAACAAACATATATGGCATGAAAAATTTAAATACAATCGGAACAATATTTTCTCTGAAATTTTGTTTTCTCTCGAACTATATCAACCACATTGTGTAATAGACAGAAAACAATAATTCATTGAATGCATCTTGTTGCAAAATGTAATCCATGCACGGGAAGGCTTTTGTATTTCTAAAATAAACAACCAGATTAATTCTCGATGTGGTGCTAGGCATAGTCATGTTCACCATGGCATAATCAGACGAGTTGAAAATGCATGTTATGGACCAGATCAAGCAGCTAGTTCTATATATTGGATCACTTGCCCTTTAACTTTCCAACGGGAAAAGTGTCTGGCTTGGCAGCTCTATTCGTTTTTCGTTTGATCTTATTCAGCTATGATGTAAGTCCTTAATTTATTTAACGTAGCTATTATGCACTAAATTGATTTTTCTAGGCGAGGATACTAGACATTGGATTGACGAGCTTGTTTGGCTGCAGACTAGTGGCTTTGTTACACAACATTGCGCTAACTTCATTGAAGAAATTAGTATGGATGGTTGCTCAAGGTTAAGGATATGGTAGCTGGAAATTTGGCCATGCCATGGTAGATGTGGTTCACTATTTATCGGGAAAAATAAAATTCACTACACTATTTATGGATTGAATGCTAATTTGTGGTTAAATAAATTGACCTAATCCTTAAAACTTGATAAAAACCAATTTCTATTTCTATAAAATTTTGTTCTCAGCTAATATGTTTCTAATCAATTTCTTTGACAACAATGCAGTAGATCTATTAAATGAAATGAATCTATACTAGACAACACAGATCCATCTAAAACCATGTCTGATACGAGGTTGGTTGACAGACTATCGCGTTTTGTTTTATTCCCATATGGGACTAGAGCATTTCCAATGTTTGGTAGGCCTAAGTTTGTGACGTATGAAATAGGAAAGCACATTCCCCGCATTTCAATGCGAAGATGGCATACACAGATGGAAAATTGGAATTATCCCTTAGATAAGACCAGCACTAATCCTTCTGATACATTTCATCATTATATTTTATATTAACTGGAGTGCTCATGACTTGGCTTGACACATGCGAGACTTATCTTGACACATGCAGAGCTTATCTTGGCATTTATGCAAAGGCCAGATAATATACCTATGGTTTTGAAACAAGTGCCTTTCATCATTATATTTTATTTTAACGGGAGTGCTCAGATGAGAGCTCATCCTTTTTGAAACAAGTGCCCAAACAAGTGCCTTGCATCTATGGTAACCAGTATTTCTCAGGCTATAGGTACATTGATGCAGTCAAGTTGTATACGTCTGATTATTAAATTTATTTCTCAAATTATAAGCACATTAATGCAGTCGTATACTCAAGTTGTATACATCTGATTATTAAATTTAAACAGGTATAAATTTAAAGATAAACATATATAATATGACCGCATTAATAAGCCTGAGAAATAAACTTCGCCTGAATTCTATGGCTTCAACCTGTAGTGACAGCCTGAATTCTATCGCTTCAACATGTAGTGACAGGTTCCATAAATTTAATATTTTATGAAATAACTGGTTTGAGAAAAAACTTTAGCTATTAATAACAATATTGGAAAATTAAATCTGGAGTTGATTGCACCAATTCAACTTATCAAAAAACAAATAAACATAATATATGATACGCTCATTAGACGGAAATTAATATAAAATAATTCTTTTTATATTTCATTTATAAAAGAGATTAAATTTCTATTTCTATTTATGTTTTTAGTAATTCTTATTTTTTAAAAGGTTAATAATGAAAAATGCATTTGAAAATTTCAGGAAGGCAAAGGTTTTTTTGATCTTTACTATTATGATTTTGTCCTAAAGTAATATTATACTTCATATTTTAGAAAATTTGATAAAAAGTCCTTAAAAGTTTATTGAATTTAATTCAAAAGGTTTAACTTCTTTAATAGAGTTTACATTTAATATATGGAGGGGAAATGATATTATAGTTTAGTATGATATGTAATTTTATTAGTTCTGTTGGGGATTTTTTTGTTAAAATCCCAAAAACAAATTAAAAACTGAACACAGAGACAATGCTCTATTTATGCCACAGGATCTTTTGCACAGGGAAGCCCAAAAATTGTTTGTTGGAGAACAGAGTTTCTTCACATACAAATCAAACTTGTATTCACCAATAGAATGCCTGATACAAACTTCTTCCTCTTACAGAGGGATTACACAGCTGCTGTTACAAAAGAGTCTTCCTCTTAATAGAGGGATTCACCAACACTGCTTCAGATGCAATTCTACAAACAACGAAATAGTCTTCCTCACATAGAGGGATTTCACAACTGCTGTTACAAAAACATCTTCCTCTTAACAGAGGGATTCACCAGTCTATGCTGAATAGCATCTTCCTCTTGACAGAGGGATTCGCCAGTCTATGCTGAAGAGCATCTTCCTCTTGACAGAGGGATTCACTAGAAACTGCTTCAAATGCAGTTGCAAAAAAAAACCAAAACATTCACGTTGTTGTGACAAAACAACCAGAAACTTTCTCTGCACTACTGTGCATTCCCATTACATTGCCATGCTACGCTGCTGCATATTACATTTCATGTTCAATAATAAAACTTACATTCACATGCGCTACTACACTTCTACCCTCTCTCTCAACAGACAACCACAAAACAAATTACATTCAAAATCTGCACTGTTGTGCATTTTTCCCTTTTCTGCTCTCTGCTACGTTGCTACGTCTTCTCTATTGCATCTTCTCCTCAATCTCTATTTTCTACACTGTTGTGTCTTCTGCTTTGCACTGCTGTGCCATTTCTTTACATTGGAACCACTTTTCTTCACACTGATGCGTGCTCTCCTCTGCTCTCACATTCACGCTGTTGTGTGAGAATTCTTCACCTGTGCACTGATGTGTGCTACCCTTCTTCACAATGGAAAAACTTTTCTTCACGCTGCTGCGTGGGGTACTATTCATATTCAACCAACACAAAAACATTACATATATAACTACAAAAATACTTGCATACGCTTTCTTGTCCCATACTCCCGTGGATGAATAAAAAACAATAAAATTAAAATTCTGCCTACATTTACCAACCGTGGTAAATATCATTAATTACTTCACATGGGGATAAATTAATTTCTCGTCCCTCACAGCTGAAAATATCTTATCGGAGTTTAATGCGTGGCCCATCACACCATCGCACCATCCCATCGGCAGAAGAGAAAAGATGTGTCGCCGCTGCCATAACCATTGAATCATGCGATTTGCGATATACGATTTGATCGCATCGCGAAATCGTAATCGGGGCAAAGTAGGGGTGCAACAAGTTAATGTGCTATAGCGATCTGCGATTTGATCGCATCGTACAATCGCATCGCAAAAGGATGAGAATGGAAATAGCGAGGAATCCTCAGCAGTTTTGTTGTTGCTGTTTGCTGGCGGTTTCTGGCAACGCTGCACGGCAGTTGAAATTATATTTCAACACTCCCCTTTAATTTCAACTGCTGGGTTAAAATTACAGTTCCTTTTGCTTGCTCTTGGCATAAGCTCCTTAACATCCTTCTCATCTAAACTGCTTGACACGCTGCTGCTGTAGCTGCCACATATTCTGCCTCTGCTGTAGTGATCAAGAATTATAGGCTCCCCCTAACTGTATGCATTGTCTTCTTTCAGCAAAGTTTTCTCAAAAGAAACTTAGATCGACTGGAGAGCTCAAGGGACTTTCAGACCGTATTTCCTTCCTTCTCCATACTTGTGTAACTTTCTTCTTTTGCATGGGTCTAGCTTGTGTAAGAGCCCATGTTAAGTTACAATCACGTGCCATATGCCCAATGTTATGACACTTGAAACACTCTACATTGTTCATGAATAAGATTTCATGATTTCTTCCTGTAAAATTGTTTCTTGGAGGTTGTCGGAGACCATAACATCTATCTCTATGAGATGCTTTACAGTCTTTTGCCATATGACCAAAGTTTGAACAAGAATAACAATAACGAAAAAATTAACTTTGGTACCTAGGAGATGGAGGTTTCCTTGATGTACTTCTGAAGTCTTTCTGCCTTGAGATCCTTTGATGATAACCATTGCCTCTTGCCTCTTTGACATCATCAACATTTCTTCTTGGAGCTAGTTTTCTACTTGGAGTAGGATTTCTTCTATTGTAGCCTTGATTTTTCTCCTTGCCTTTGCTGGAACTAGGAGCATCGCAATTTCTTTCTGGCTTCTTCACATCCCTTTTTCTTAAAGCATTTTCATTCTTGTTTGAGGGTTCACCTACGTACCCAAGTCTTGATTTATCAAATGGAAATCTGTGATAGCTGAGCATGTCATCGAAGGCTTGAGAGCTGTTCATGATTTTGTTCATCCCTTCAACCTTTTTCCTGAGGAGGACAATCTCTTCTTCCAATCTTTCACACTCATTATTCTTCTTTGTAAGTTGTTCCTTAGTTTCTTTCTTGCTACGAGTAGCTTCAGCTGCTACTATTTTAAGGGAGATGATATCTGACTTCATTTTGGAGATTTCTTCATTCTTTGCTTGACTGTTTTCCAGTTTCTTCTCAGCTCCTTGTGCCTACTTCCTGGCTTCTTGTAGTTCAGACTTAAGGGAGGAGACCTCTACCTTGTACTGTCTAATCTCTTCTACAAGTTTGTTCACTCTCTTGTGCCTTTGTTCAAGTTGACTTGACAAGGCATCTTCCTGCTTCTCTGCTTTATTCAACTGATTTGTCATGGATATGACTTCTTCATGATGCTTCCTTTTGCTTTCATCAAGTTCCTTCTTAAGCTTGGCGAGCTCTTCATCCCTTTCTTGTACTTGAAACTTGATGAGGTCAACCTTCTCATTTTCAGCTTCTATGATGGGTTCAAAATTTCCTTCTTGACTGATGGTCATGGTCAATGCTCCCTTTGAGTGAAGGTCATGAAGTCTGTCCCATATATCCTTTGCTGATGAATATTTTCCTAGATTCTTCTTTACAGAATCAGGCAGTCCATCCAAGATTGTCTTTGCAGCTTTTGCATTGTACTCCTTGGATTCTCTATCCATCTTGCTACCATCAATCACTGATTCCCAAATTTCAATCCCTTCAGACTTTAAGAAAGTCCTCATTTTTATTTCCCATATATCAAAGTTCCCATTGAACCTTGGAGCCTCAAATAGAATGTTTTCAAATGGATTGCTTTCTATTTTAGTAGTAGAGGGAGACACATTTTTAGCAGGATTGGTGACTTTCTTCTTTGACCTTGCCATTTTTGCACTTTTCAAAACACTTGACTGTGTATCTAAAATTACTCACTGTCTTCAACAGCAACACAGAAAACTAGCTTGAGAAATACCTTGGATTTTTGACTGAGTCTTCACTCTGCTGGAGAAGTTGCTGCAGCAAGAAACCTTCCTTCAACTTCTTTGAAACCTTCAAAGAGCCTGGACTAGCTCTGATACCACTGTTGGGGATTTTTCTGTTAAAATCCCAAAAACAAATTAAAAACTGAACACAGAGACAATGCTCTATTTATACCATCGGATCTTTTGCACAAGGAAGCCCAAAAATTGTTTGCTGGGGAACAGAGTTTCTTCACATACAAATCAAACTTGTATTCACCAATAGAATGCCTGATACAAACTTCTTCCTCTTACAGAGGGATTACACAGTTTCTGTTACAAAAGAGTCTTCCTCTTAATAGAGAGATTCACCAACACTGCTTCAGATGCAGTTCTACAAACAATGAAATAGTCTTCCTCACATAGAAGGATTTCACAACTGCTGTTACAAAAACATCTTCCTTTTAATAGAGGGATTCACCAGTCTATGCTGAATAACATCTTCCTCTTAACAGAGGGATTCACCAGTCTATGTTGAAGAGCATCTTTCTCTTGACAGAGGGATTCACCAGAAACTGCTTCAAATGCAGTTCCAAAAAAAACCAAAACATTCACGCTGTTGTGACAAAACAACTAGAAACTTTCTCTGCACTACTGTGCATTCCCATTACATTGCCATGCTACGCTGCTGCGTATTACATTTCATGTTCAATAATAAAACTTACATTCACATGCGCTACTGCGCTTCTACCCTCTCTCTCAACAGACAACCACAAAACAAATTACATTCAAAATCTGCACTGTTGTGCATTTTTCCCTTTTCTGCTCTCTGCTACACTGCTGCGTCTTCTCTGTTGCGTCTTCTCCTCAATCTCTATTTTCTACACTGCTGTGTCCTCTGCTTTGCACTGCTATGCCATTTCTTTACATTGGAACGACTTTTCTTTACGCTGCTGCGTGCTCTCCTCTGCTCTCACATTCACGCTTCTGTGTGAGAATTCTTCACCTGTGCACTGATGTGTGCTACCCTTCTTCACAATGGAAAAACTTTTCTTCACGCTGCTGCGTGGGGTACTATTCATATTCAACCAACACAAAAACATTACATATATAACTACAAAAATACTTGCATACGTTTTCTTGTCCCATACTCCCGTGGATGAATAAAAAACAATAAAATTAAAATTCTACCTACATTTACCAACCGCGGTAAATATCATTAATTACTTCACATGGGGATAAATTAATTTCTCGTCCTTCACAGCTGAAAATATCTTATCAGAGTTTAATGTGTGGCCCATCGCACCATCGCACCATCCCATCGGCGGAAGAGAAAAGATGTGCCGCCGCTGCCATAACCATTGAATCATGCGATTTGCGATATGCGATTTGATCGCATCGCGAAATCGTAATCGGGGCAAAGCAGGGGTGCAACAAGTTAATGGACGATAGCGATCTGCGATTTGATCGCATCACACAATCGCATCGCAAAAGGATGAGAACGGAAATAGCGAGGAATCCTCAGCAGTTTTGTTGTTGCTGTTTGCTGGCGGTTTCTCTCAACGCTGCACGGCAGTTGAAATTATATTTCAACAAGTTCGTTAAATAATTATACAAAATATTTAAATAATGTAGGCTTATAAAAAAAATTCACATGAAGAAATTAGAAATTAGATCCTCTCAGTTTAAGTTAGATCCGTATTGAAGATGAATCTATGCACAAAATTGAAAAAACTGGAATTGTTTCTTTTGAAGTTTCACAAGACCGAATACATCAATCAAATAAAAGGCAATCTATGCTATAAACTATTTTTAACTTTATAAATATTAAATTTTTTTTTTTTTTAATATCTTAAACAAAATATGCTTATCTGCTCAAAAACTCCCACAAGGAAAGGCAGTATCAAAGCTGGTTATACGGCTTTCACAAACAAGAAAGGAAGAGAATCATTGGAATTAAGCACTCTTGCAGCTAGAATGTGTTTTTTTATATAGTGGAACTAGATTAACACCATCAAAACCTTGTAACCTATATACCTTGTAACCTAGATTTCTAAAAATTTCAGCATTACCAAAATTTGCATTATTTTCCTAACAAACTACGCATCCCTAGACTACGCCTATTTTTATGTGGCAAGTCAAGAACAATAAAGACTTTGACCTGGCATACCTTAAAAATGGAATAAGCCTGGCCTTGGCAGATGCCTTGTTGTAAGTTCTATGAGGAATCTAACTCTCATCTTGGTGCATTGTTCTTATTCCTAAACTCGGCCTGTGACAGCCATTGCGTGCATGATTAATATTGTTTCGTGAAGAATCGTGATTAATATTGTTTCGTGAGGAATCTAACTCTCATCTTGGATGCATTGTTCTTATTCCTAACACGGCCTATAACAGCGGTTGCGTGTGTGATTAATATTGATAATCCTGGCAACAAAACGACTGAAACAAAATCCAAGCTAATCTGATCGGATGCAGAGATCATGATATCAACTCACGAGGAAAGCAGTCTATAGAGTCTCGGCCATACACACAAAGCACACTTCACTTCTGTAGACGCAGAAGAACGACTCACAAGGAAAATGGTGTACAAAGTCTTGGCCATGCACACACAACATACTTCACTTCCGTAGACATAGAAGGTCATCACACACCTAAAAGCGATAGATTTTCGAAACTGCAGGCACATTGACTCAACTTACCGAATTGCTGCCACCACATTTTCTAACATTCAGTGGACTTCAATGAAAAGTTTATGGCCTTTAATGGTGAAGAAACTACAAATTATAGAGGTTGCACAAATTTCGAAGACCTTTAAAAAAGCATAGATCAAAATGCCTATAAGAATACACTTCTAACAGAATTAGCAACTAACAGAAAAAAATGCATATATCAAAATGGTAATAAAAATTCAATAAAAGCGCAAAATGTATATGTAAAAATGGTAATAAAAATTCAATAAAGGCGCCTGGAGCATATGCAAGTTGTAAACCTTAGAAGTTTTCAAATTAAATGGTAGAGCATCTCTTGCCTGGAGCATTCCCGTCGCAGAATTGACTGAGATGGAGATAGAGCTCCATGGTCGAATCCCTAGCCTGTTGCCTTGGAAATTAAAATAATCTCCCTTCCTCGTCGGAAGATAGCAATGGAGTAGCTCCTTCGCATCTCTTCCTTCTTCTGCGGCTGTGGAAGAAACAACTGTGGGCCGAGTCGTCAGATTTGGGAATTTTCCGAATCGAACCTTGAATCTCTGGATGCCGGTTGCAGCCCTAGGCATAGCCATCTATCTTTCTATCTAAGCTGGGTGGAGGCAGAGAATAAGAATATTTGAATCTGGACTGAGCGGAGGCAGAGATTATGAATTTGAATATTGAAGGATAGCGATGAGCTGATGTGATCCGTATTCCATAACAGTAGCCCGTTATGTAATTTAAGATTTGAATGGGACCCAGCCTGACAGGAAGACTCAGCTCCTTTTATCGGTATGCCCTTGTAACCGAGACTCTATGTCAATGAGCCCATGAACTTCAGCATAAGGCCATGCGCTACAATTTTTATATGAAATCTACAATCAAATTAAGTTGTTATAACAATTATTAGAATTCACCATTAACCATTTCTGCACTTTGAAACTGATATTCCTGGCAGAAAAATTGTTACCCAGCACTGTGAGAGAAGCGTTGTGGTATGTACACAGCTGCTGCCCTGTTGGGTCCAGGTTGTTGGCTCTGTTGTGCCATTCAATTATCGTGAATTCCTTCCCTGCACCTTGAAATGTAATGTATGGCTTTGTTGCAGGAATCAACCCGTACACTCTAATGCCTTTGGTCTTTCCTGTTTGCCTATTTTCCAGTTTTATGTTCACCCTTCCCTGAAGTTTTCTAGAAGAGGGTGAAGTTTACCACCTTGAAACTGATATTCCTGGCAGAAAAATTGTTAGCCAACACTGTGACAGAAGCGCTGTGGTATGTACGCAGCTGCTACCCCGTTGGGTCCAGGTCCCTGGCTCTGTTGTGCCATTCAATTATCGTGAATTCCTTCCCTGCACCTTGAAATGTAATGTATGGCTTTGTTGCAGGAATCAACCCATACACTCTAATGCCTTTGGTCTTTCCTGTTTGCCTATTTTCCAGTTCCATGTTCACCCTTCTTTGAAGTTTTCTGGAAGAGGGTGAAGTTTACCAGTGGAAAGCTCAAGCTTATGTGAAGTTTTCACCTACGTACGAGACGGAGCATGTTAGCCATCTGGAGCCTATTCCATGAAATGAGTTGCCAAGCCAACCCTAATGAGTGACATGTGTTAGATTTAGGGTTCTCCTAAAAGGGACGATTACATCTGAAAACGAAACTCTGCAATATGACCTCGTATAGTTTTCATTGAAGATTCCCAAGATGAAAACAAAGAACAAATACCCCGCTTTTAGCAACTTAGCATATGTTAAAAGGGACGATTACATCTGAAAACGAAACCCTGCAATAAGACCTCTGTAACAAAACTTTCGATAAAATTTTTGTTTGACCAAATGTTTTTTAAAAACATTGGGTAAATAGATCAGTCCACCCAAATTAATATGATACTCCAAAAACTTTGGATAAAGGCCAAACTTCGCTTAAAAGCAAGTTCTACGTGGGCAATAAGACCCCAAAGCTGAATGGCCAATGAAAACCATCAAAAAATATTTAAATGATTTTAAAAATTCACTTTTTGCGTAAAACTTTGGTTAAAGTATTGAATAGCGGTTGATATTTAAAAAGTCAAACGAAATTAATTCGTAGTCAAAGTGATATCGATCACTATATACCTGCTTCGGCAGGTATAATAATAATTGAGTCACGGCGAAGGTCTTAGTAATCGAGTCATTGCGAAAGTCATAGAGGAAATTTTGGCAACTAATTATATTGAATAATTATAAATTAAAACACATGGTCATCTAGTTAGATGCCTTTGAATTAATGTAGAAAAACATATCCCAAACGATTAAAGCAGAAAAATATATTCCCAATGCCATTTCTATGGAAAATATAATAAAACATATAATCAGTTTTATTTATTATTTTGAAATTAAAATTATTATAATTAAAATTAATCATTATAAAAGTTATAACAAACCATTCATTTAAATAAAGTTTATTACTATTATTTAAAAACAATTTCACTATATTTTAGAAAGAGGCGAGTTATTTCTAAACTTTTTAATGCATGAAAGAAGTGAGTTAACAAAATATTTTCTAATGATTAGGCATTGTTTTCCTCTTTATTATTAAGGCATTTAAGTTACTTATCGTCGCCCAGCCTTTAAGAGATAATTTAGTTAATATACAATTGTTAATGATTTAACATTATTTTTCCCTCTCCGTGGTTAAACATCTCAATGGAATGAAAATTAATTAATAATTAATAATATTAAAATATATATATTTATATATATATATATACTATTATAATAAATTTAAAAATACTATCACCAAATACGTGGCGGAGATTGAGTAATAAATTATTGAATGAAGTATATGTTTATAATATATAATAATAAAAAGTTATTCGATTAATTTTAATTGATAGTGCATTTAAAGAGAAATTCATTTTAATAAAGTTTTATTTATTTTTATTACTTTTTAGTGTTTTTTACATTACGTTTTTCAACATATATATTTTTTTTAGTTTTATTTTAATTAATATATTTAATATTTTTCTCTTTTAACTTTATTTCCTTCTTAGAGGTATAACTACAAAATGGGTGGGATGGTTGAAGAGGATATGGCAGTTCTAGGTCACATGTTAGAACCTATGGCCAAGCACATGTATATGAGGTGATAGATATTTACCATTCCATTGTCTTACCTGATACTCGAGCTAACATTTAATATCTTGATTCTCTGACTACTTATTGTTGTCTTATTTTTTTCTTACACAGAGACCATTGAAGATATTTCCCACTAGGGTCCCAACCCTTGTCAAACTAGGGGAAGATTGGAACAATATCTTAATTCGATAACTCTTCACTCGAAGCTGGAAACGATTCTTGCAAAGTATTGAAGGAGAAGCAACAAGAGTAATATGATATTTTGTCTTCCCGTGAAATACATCAAATGTGCTTAGAGATTTCAATGTTCATGCGTGGAATGCTTGGAGGCCTAGCTAACTTCCTTGGAGAGCCACCTCTAGTTCGAGCTTAAAAATTCAAGTCCTCCATGTCCACTGCCAAAGATCCTGCACTAGTGACCTCCTTAGTCTCCTACATTTTTATATGTAAAGAATGATATTTTCCTTTCAGTTCTCTAGTGTATAAACTGACTAACTTTCATCAGATAATTTGCAGTGGTATGACTTTTTATTCAGAAGATGGTCAATATATCTGGTTTCTCTATTGGTATATTATGACCACCTTCGATGAACTTAGAAAATCGTAGTGTAATGACATATGTAATTTGATGTTTTGAAATTATGAGGCATTGTAACTTAGAATTACAAAAAATAAAAGAAATAACTTTAAGAGTGTTTTTAGTGATTATATCCGTTTTGATTGTATTTTATTTAATTAGACATATTGATTGTTAAGTTAATCAATGCACTAGCTATCATATAACTATTCACTTCATAATACCTTTGACCCCACCCAACCATGAACTAATCAATTGGAAATAGATGAACTATCAATAAATTAAATTTTTTACTCTATGAATAGAGTGTTATATCAAAAAAATGTAAATCAAAATCATGATAATGCTAGTTTGTTCTCTTGCAAAAAATGTAAATGAAGATAAAGATAATCATAAAGTATTCACTCTACCACTAGTATATTTGATTTCACAAACTCAATTATTTCTTTCAATATGTCTAATGCTACGTCCACCATCAAGTAAGTTTCTCTCAATATCTCCTTATACCCTACCTTACCTCACAAACAAAAAGTCCCTTGCAGATACCCCACTTCAATAAAGTTTCCCAAAAATAAATTCTCATACCCCATTTGAATAAAATATCCCAAGAAAAGATGGTCATACCCCACATGAATAAAGTTTCCCACAGTCACATAGATAATCTCAATATCTAAGCTCCATACTCATTTCTATTAAAAATTCCCCATTATGTCCTTCCATCTCCATGTTCCTCTTGAATAAAGTTCCCAAAAAAAATTCCCATACCACACTTAATAAAGTTTCCCACACTCACTTTGATCTCCATACTCATCTATATTAAAAATTCCCCATTACGTCTTCCCAACTCAATGTTCCCCTTCATGAAGATAAGAGAGAAAATATGAAAAATTTAACTATGTTTTCATTTTTTCCCGATAAAAAATTAATTATATTTTTATTTATTTTTCTTCCAAACTCTCCCTAATTTGATCTCCATACTCATCTCTATTAAAAATTCCCCATTACGTCTTCCCAACTCAATGTTCCCCTTCATGAAGATAAGAGAAAAAATATGAAAAATTTAACTATGTTTTCATTTTTTACTGATACAAAATTAATTATATTTTTATTTATTTTTCTTCCAAACACTCCGTATTGTTGTGTCCTAAGCCTCTTTCTACATGGTAATAATGTTCTATCCTATTTCCTGACCATAGTTTTCATATTAATTTTCCACTTTTCTTTTCTATTGTAGTAGAATATTTAGCTACCTAAAATTATTGACATATTCACTTCCTCAAATTAAGTGCACTATGCAATGAAATCATTTTGTAAAAGGTAATATACATTTACCTTGAGTTTAGATTTGCTAGGAGCTCAAGGGAATTAAATCGATTTAGCTGTAAACAATTTTAACGACCTAAAATTTGAGAAAAAGGATTGTACTTTAAGGGATTTAATCCCTCCCCGTCCATAATACATGCATGGTTTAAATGAATTTATATGGTGTAATTTTAAATTGATATTGTATGTGGCGTTATATTTTTTATTTAATTTAGATGATAAAATGACGAGTTAATAGTTTGAAATTTAAATTACAAATTTTATTTTTAATAAATTCTATAGTGTTAAAATAATTAAATTTTTAATTAGGTTTGGAGTTTATAGTCTAATTTGGAATTGTTAAATTCCATATCATTACTAAATATTATAATGTTTGAAGAACGAGGAGTTTGAAAAGATTCTAAATTCATGTTGATGTTGCGTGTATATATATAAATTTCAGGCCAGAAACTATATATTTATTTGATTTTGAGTCATAGTGTATTAAAATAATTTAATCACAATTTTTTTATTATTAATTGTTTTCTTGTAAGTTAGGTAGAGTATATTTTTATCATGTCATATATCATTTTGATTGGAGAGGGGAATTTGAACCAGTGACTTCATATGAAAGAGTGTCTTAACAGAGCACCTCATCACCATCTATCCAAGACCGTGTGGACTATTATCAATTGTTTTATACAATATATATAGTCGAAATTGAAATAATTTATTCAATATTTGTATTGAAATATTTTACTTATGGTGTACATTGTGCATAGTAAAATGTGATTCTTGTATTAATATATTTTTAAATACACATTTGACTCACACGGTGAAGCAGGGCTCACTCTCTTTTTTGCTCTCTCTCTTTGTAATTGATATATTCTCTTTCCTTTTTATATATAATTGATATTGAAATAACTTACTTAAAGTACATATTATAATATTTTGTAAATGTCACATTAAATCTATATTTAAATTTGAAGTTTTTTTTTTTTTTTTTTCTATAATTTGAATATATATTGGAATAAAAATTGTATTTCCTTCTAGACAGCAAAATTACATGATAAAACTACAAGTTTTAGCTTGGTCGGTCACTAGGGAGATCCACCTCTATCTAAAGATGCATCCTCTATAGAGAGGTAGTGGAAGAAAGGATACCTAAAAATTCAAAATGTATCATACATATACTAATGTACTTGCCTTCAAGCCCATGAGAGATAACTAAAAAATAGGAATCTAAAAAATTAAGATATAATAGAAGCAGAGAAACTAGGAAGAGGGGTCCAAGTCTGTAGCTTAAATCTAGATTATCTCACTATTATTACATGGTGAGAAACCAATCGTGGGTGGAATGTCAAGGTGCTCCTCTATTCATCGCAAACATTGATCAAAATCTATAATATGTTTGGTGAGGATACTCCATGGAGAGGAGGACATCCTCTCTATATTCATGTCAATTGTGTATCACCATGTCAAGAAGGAATTTCATGTGCCAATGCAGGTCTACCATGTCCATGTATTTGTTGAAGTGCCGACATACATTTCTTATGTTAGGAATCCCATCAACCAACTTAGCTAGTACTTCAGTGTCTGAGAGAAGGTTCCTCTAATGGGCTCCTTCTATCTTAGCACAAGAGAGCTCTTCTTGAATGTGGCTCGATGTAAGCTCCGAAAAAGAAGCTCCTGCTTCCTCCAATTTGTGACGGATTTTAGTGCTACCCTAGTCGGCCCATTATTTGTACTATGTTGTGCCCCTACTTACCGTAGCTCATTGGCGTGGCATACTGGTTGCATGGGGTAGGGTATTGATGACATGACCAAGAAATAGGTGGCGGAGTGTCAAGAAAGAGATTGAGAAGTACAAGTGAAAAGACAAAAAGGTAGAGCAAGGCTACATTCACATCATGGGAAAATAAAAGATGTGAATAGGGGCGCAATGAGGATGATTGGAAATAGATAGGAGAAACGAGCAAGACAAAGAGCCTAAAGAGGGGCATAACCACATAGAGAAGGAGGGATGAAAATTAACTCATGGAAGAGAAAGGATGTTAGGAAATTTGGTGTAGAATTAGATAAAACATTGAGATTATGAGAAGAAGACACATAGTAGAACCAAGAAGAGAGAGGGGTCGACCTTCCCAAAAGGTAGGATGCACGTCCAATGAAATGTTTCTTTGCAACTATAACTGATGGGATCCGTAACTTGACCTAGACATGCACACTAAGAACTTTACAATTGAATGTAACTAAATTACAATTTTGGTTAAAAGGGGAAATAACCATCATGGAGGAGAGAAGCTTGTTCAGAAGATGGATTTTCTCTTTTCCAATTCCAGTAGAGTGACTAAAGACAATGCAATTCCATGGGTAAGGCATGTAGGGATGAGCAGAAGTAAAGTGTTCTACTAAAAATGAGTGAGTACCCTTGTAAGGGAATGAAGTTACCAGGGTCATCAAAATTTTCTTTGTAGTCACACTAATGTTCTTTATAGTATGTATTCTAAATCATCTGACAAAGTGGAAGCTTTGAATTTCCATGATGAAGTCATTTATTGACATTGTTGATACTTGCAATGATTGTACAGTCACATGGGAGAGACTTGCGCCTTGATGGTGAGAGATAGCAAACCAAATAAGATCAATTTTGGAAGGTGATGGTCAATGAAGGTGGTCAATGATAAACATGGCATCGAAAAAGCAAAATCTTCATGTTGGGGTGAGGTTTCATTAAATAACTAGGCGAAATGCTACCATGTCATCTGATCTTATGACCAAGTGGATGCTTGCAACCCACCCTCACCCTCACCCTCTCTTATATAACTCCAACCATGGAATATAAAATTGTTTTATTTAAAATGTATTTTGAAATATTTTTTTATGGTCCACATTAAAGCAAGATATTTTTTCTCTTTTCTCCCTTCAAAAAATTAATATGAAATTGATGTTAAATTTTACTACTTAACATAGATCTTCAAATATCTTATTTAAGAATTAATAATAAAATAATTTAAAACCAATTAAAGCATTAGCTATTATATTTGATTTTATATTGAAAAGTGGATATAAAGAATAATTATTTTTTTCATATTATTTTTAACATCAAAAATGAATATTATTTCATGATAAGAAGAAAATATATATTATTAAAATATTTAATTTTAGGTTATCACATCATAAACATAAAAATCTATACTTTCGTCATATTATGATCTGGTTTAAACTCAATATAATTTAATTAATTATTAATTCTATTTTTTAAATTTTATAATAAAAAAAAGTATTTAGCACATCCTAATACTTCTTTTTGTAAGCGCATCGTCCTTGTTAAAAAGAAAAAATAAAACATCTCCTTGTTAAAAAAACAAGTAGTACACATGTCCTTATAATAATTCCAACACCACATCACAATATTATTACCCTGCTCTACCACATACCTCGTACTTAACTCGAAAATGCAGTTCAATTTCAAATCTTATTATAAGGCAAAACATATTATATTTCATTATATTTCATTGATTATATCACGGAAGTTACAACAACAAAAAATAGCACTAAATTTATATATCTAAATATAAGATGCAATGCTCTGCCATTCATGACAAGATTCCATACTCAAACCTTTTGATCGGTAGTTAAAATTCAAAGGTCCATGTTGAATGGTGTTAGGTATACGTCTTTGTTCAACGATAGCGAAATGCCCAGGCCACTTATCTTATTGTATAAAAAGACGTGTCTAGATTCATTTTCGATCACTTCAGTCATGGTTTTGACGAAAATTTGTGAATGATGTTTTGTCACATAGTGGGCTATACAATTATGAGTTTTTAGTTCCGTATTAATCTTGTCTGGTGAATGATGAGATCAATTATATGTTTATCAGAAAACTCTCCTTTAACGAAGTGTATAAATTAAACTGGGAGAGAAATATTGAATTTTGGACGTATTACGACCGGTCCAATCGAAGCTATATTATTGGATAGTATAATGTAATAGGATATACAACTATTGAATTTTGGCTGTATTGCTAACGGACAATTTTGCGCCCTCACAGGTCTTTAGGTGGGAACAGTCTGTTGTTCTTTCCCCTTCCCTCTGGGTTCCAAGTTTTGCCTATCACATATTTGTTGTCTTCCTTCCTCTGGGTTCCAAGATTTGACCATGACATATTTGTTTGTATGGTTATTATTTACTTAGATTCCAAGAACAACAAGCAATAAAAAACACGGAAAGGAAATTGTTACACGGAACCAATAAGAAACAAAACAATAACACCACCCTTGTTGTAATGCGTATCTTTTTTTATTCAAGATGATTGCGTCCTCTCTTCCAATCGTAAGGGAGGCCATGTTCTGCGGAAATCACCAGCATCCATAGGCAGGTAATTTCAATTGGCATATACACAAAGCGATGATATATGAGACCCATTATTGCCACACAATAACTGTGGCCACAAATTCTGTATGTAAATGTCAGTCGTTAGGATCCATCGCCTTCTTGCTCGAATTATCAAAGGCAGCGATCAAACGTATCCAGCGGCACTGCATTATTAATAATGCTGCTGCTTGGATGTTAAACAGATGGATCTGAAAATGACTGAAGGGTCAGCCATTATGATGTTTTGGACTTTCTGCTTTGTTTTGTTTTTGCAAAATTCACATCATTCTGATCAAGATCCGACGTATTCATGTCTTCGTACTACTTGAAATCGAAAGATTTATCGTGGAATCAATCAAAATGAATATACCGCACTAAAATTACTCATCTAAGTTGTGGGCGCTAAGAAAAAAATATTGTTCAAAAAAACTTTAACACAATAATATCTAAAATTAAGTTTTAAAAATAAATTAAATGTAATATAATATAAACAGTTTATTAAATAAAAAAATTGAGAACTTCAATATCTCCTACTCCATTTTCAATAAAGTTCATGAGGTTCTCTATTTTTCTCCTACCCTTTACAAAGTGTATTTTTAATATACTTTATTATATTTCTAAAAGATAATTCTCTTTTATACTTTCAGAAAGTTCCTTCAGATTATTCCTTTCACCATTTATTTTCAACTTTAAACTCTGTTTTAAAAATAATATTACATAAATAATATTTTTAATTTATTTAAACAAGTTTTTTTCCATAATTTAATACATTAATAGACTAATTCATTTATTATAAAATTAAAAGAAAAACGTTTATCTTCTAAACCTTCTACATAGAATTATTTATAATAAAGAATAAATTTTGAAACACTAAATTTACATAAACTTTATTTAAATAAACATTTCATTAAATATATAGTTCCATCTTTCTAATAGTCGACTATATCTTACACAAAGACATTTACAACTTAGATGGCATGGAATTTTTGTGACAACCAAGAGGAAAACAATGCCCAATCTCTACAAATTTTTCATTGACTAATTTCTTTCTTAAAGGAAGTGCTAAAGAAGTCAAAGTAAATGACATGGAAATCCTTTAGCAATGAAGAGATCAACAATGCATAATTATTAGAAATTCTTAGTTGTTAACTTCTTCTTTGGAAATATCTCATCAACTAATTTCTTGGAAATCGATTTGTATAGTGTCTCTCATTTGAAAACGATTGCATGTTTATCTACCTTTTTAAATGGACATTTTAACTATCTCATAACATGTTTGAAGGAAAAGCAAGCCTATTAGGGAAATGGTTTTTACCAATCATGTTTTTGGCTATTTGTGATCTACTCACTAGCATTTTAGGCATCTATATATCTAGTTAGGACTCCACCCCCTCACCCCCTTCATCTTCAATTTAATGAACCAGGAACTACTAGCTCGTGTGCTTCTAAAACTACCATAGTGTGGGGTGTTGGTGATATAGCGGTGGGCATTTTTGGGTAAATTGGCTTTATTGCTAGTTATAAAAAAAAGATAAACTAGCAATTGCGCTAGATGTTGCAAAGGAAATGCCGTAAGGCCTATATTTGAGAAGAATCATGGTATAAAAATTAGAAAACAAAAGTTCATTCAAAGCTATAAGATAAAAAGAAATCACTTACATTATGCTAAATTTAGATTCTATAACCTTTCCAACACAGATTGTCTCTCAGTATTCAAAGATTCTTTGTTAAGTTCCAACAGCAAATATTTCATTAAAAAGTTGTATCAAATATTTGATACAAATTGCCTCTTTTTCAATCTTGAGTTGTCTCACTTGATCAAAAACTCACACTCTTTTACCACTTCCTCTTAATGTGATTGGATTTGCATTTTCTTATCCTTCCTTAACTTATTTTGGTTATTTGGACTAGTTTGTTATGGAAGAGTTTTATTCAAAGCTATTTTGCAAAATAGCAAATTCAAAATTTACTATTGGATGAACTAGTTTAAAGCAGAGCTACTAAATGAATATATCAAAAAATCTAGTCACAGATATAGTAGCTTTACACTATTTGATAGGAGAGAAGTGGATGTTTTGTTGAGCATTGATTAAATAACAAAATATATTCACTATATAACAATTATTCACACTTACCTAGCAACCACCAAGGACATTCCCATTACAACAAGCGTTGATTAAATAAAAAAATATTTTAACTATATAATAATTATTCACACCTACCTAGAAACCACCAAGAACATTCCATTACAACAATCCATAGAAGGCATTGTGATAGATGTGGTTCTATGAATCAACCAAGGAAAGATCATGTTTTCACTAAATGTGATTTTTTTTTTTTAAGAGTTAGGAATCTAAAACTACAATTGTTAAATCAATAAATTTGCTAAGGTTGTAGAAACATCCTTTCTTATCTTCATCCTTGAAATGATAAGGTATAATAAGGAAACAAAATAACATCTTTTCTCATATATATACAAGGACATTTTAGAGCCATTTAGTCAGACTTATGATACTAGCATGATAGTACCCTCACATCATATTAAGACATTAGATTCCATCACTTCATACCCTATCCATATAAACTTTTTAAAATTTATTAAAAAATATATATTTCCATTCAGCTCCGCGGTCTTGGCATAGACTATCTTGGTACAGGTTATGTACACTTATACTATAGCTACTTGTCTGTCAATATTGCATGAGGATTTCAATGATGTAGTAGAAGAATTGAGGATTTCCTACAGCAAAATGAACCCATTTTTTGTACCATTTGCAACAACAAATATGGGATCAACAGTGATGACCATGGATTTGGTTTGTCAAAAGCTCTGGATACCTTTTCAATAATGCTTGGAATTGCATAAAGTTTATACACACTTATTATTTGCATGTTGAATGCCCCTATCACAGTGATGGATGGGTACAAACTATTCCAAATCCAGTACTTGTGCTACAAGCAATTTTTGCAACATAAGTGCTGCAAATCATATTTTGTGGGGTGAAGTTGTAAGTTGTTTGACCTTTTCAATTCACTCCATTTATTTTTGTAGAAAATATATTATTTTACTTGCATGGGGCTGATCCTATTTCTTTTCAAATCATTCCTTGCATAGGATGCCATGCTCTCTCATGGCTCTAATTATTCCAATTGGTAAGTTCAGCTAGGATTTATTATCGAACCGACTATTGTGGTGTTTTATTAAAGATTTCATGCTTATCATCATGTTTATGTGGTTACCCATTATTTGGCACATATTGTTTGAGAATTAAGCTTATTATAGCCAATTATGAGTGATTAAGTCTTGAGTGTTTTTTTAAGCATTTTCTTCCAATAAATATCATATTTGATATCTGTCAGTTCCTTTAGGTGGTGAACCATCTCTTCTACATTGAAGTCAACTCGAGCATAATTAACTAAGACTTTTTTGTTTCATTATGAGAACAAGGAATCCTTTCAAAGATGAGTGATAAATTCTGCAACATATTGTAATAGACGTCCAAATTGTCAAGCCTATGTTTTTATTGAATTAGAAAATTCATTATAGATGCACGTTGAGAGACAAAGAGAATAACGAATTCTTATTAGACTAAATATATTCCTTGTGTCTCCTTAGAGTGATGTTGAATTCCAATACCTCTCTATTTTCGATGTCTATGTTCATAGCCCCAAACTCTTCCAACCAAACCATGTTGAAAAAGACAATTCTAGAATGAGAGCCATGGTTCAAGAGAAATATTGAGAAGGCTACAGACACCTTGTGCGTCCTCAATAGAGGACAAAAACCATGACAGGAGACCCTTCACCATGAAATCCTCAAGAAATTCCTTCCAACAAGTAGTTCAGATGGAATGCACAGAAGAAAGGGAAATCCCTGGAGAAGCAGAGCTGAGAGACCACTCTCTTCCAAATCCCTTACAAGCTACCACCGATTGTAAGGTGTTACAATGCCAATGTAAGTATATATCCTTATTCACTGACGAGAAACAATTTACTTCTCTCAGTCCACCTTTGTATTTTTTGCCTTAACATGAGCCTGCAATCCTCTTTATTTCCAACCCTACAGCTCCGAATCCGTAACTATTGCTCATATCTCATTATTTGGCCACATGCTCTGCCCTTCATCCATAATTGACAATTCAAAGATCATCTCTCTACATTCATCCTTTACAATGGTAGCCAAAAAAACCTAGTCTTCCATCAATTCATAGACCACCTCTATGTATCAAAAGATTGTTAACTGAACCATATTCATGGTACCTAATTCATAACCTAATTAAGCACCTAATTGTTAACTGTAGATAGCCTTCTCCATGGCTCTAGTCCATTCCTGGAATACTCAATCAAGCCCCCATCCCAATAAGTAACTTGAAATAATTAGGTGGTTGAGAACAAAAACAATTCTACATCAAAAGGAAGGGTAAAGAGGGTCCACCTCCAACTATGATTGGGGGGTGTTTTATTACAAGGTCTCCAAAAATTTCCTCACCTTATGAAACATAGAAAATTGCATTCCAACCCTCTAGAATAGGTTGATGATGAACAACTCATGCCTTCATTATGAAATCCAAGAACATTGTTGGATTTCGGGTGTATACAGGGGACTTAATACCCAAAGATTCACTAGCTATGGCAACTAATCTAACACCATCTTTCTCAACCTTTGTTATCCAATTGTTGATATGAAAGTTCAATCCTATATAGAAAACCAATACCTTGTAATTCAATAACTGAATTAGAAATAGAAAACCTTAAATAAATTATCTTGTTAGAAACAAAGGTGCTTACATTTTGTCTTTTGATGAAATATTTACCCAAAGTAACAAGCCAATATCGACCCTTTTCTTGGTGGAATTTCATAGTGGATTGTACCTCTTCCAGTTGTCATCCACTGAACAACCCAATAATTTTTTACTCGAAACATTATCACATATTCCAATGACCTAGGTCTAATACTCAGTGCTCAGATCAATCCTTGTTTACCTTAAAGGAAAGTTCATCAAAACTACAAGAGAATTAAAATTGTCCAACCTGCAGATCACCAGCTTTGATGGTATCCTTGTGTCCTACAAAATCTGTATGTGTAAAATCTCCCTACAGACAAACCATGTCCTATAAGTTATTTAACAAAGTTGGCTCTCAAATAAACGAATAACAGGTTCAAGCCCCCACACAAAGCATCAAACATTCTAAATGGAATGGGTTTTAGTCAACAATGATGTTATAAAGTCCCTTCCCATCAAGAAATTTAAGCAGGGCAAGATAGTAAGAATGGTTATTGAAATAATCCAGTCACCAACAAAATATATTGGTTCTTTCCCCATTTGCTCAACGTAATCGGCAACTATTTCCTCTTCCAAAATAGACATAAGCAAATATATCCATGTCTGATAAATAAATAGTTGAATCCGTGAAAGCCCCAAGTATTGGTAGATGAAACTTATCTAATATGGGATTACCTTGATCATGTAAGTGACAGTCTCAAAACCTCAACAACAAAAGAAGGAAAATACAATTAATTTTCAGCAAAAGGACCTAGGCTTCCATAGGATACTACACACACCCAATGGAAAAATTAAAGTATTATTGAGTTTTTAAATAGAAAAAAAATTGTACCTGTTACGGCCTGGATCGACCTCAGGCTGAAGGAAGGCAGGTCTAAGGTTACATTAAACCAGGCTCAACCTGGTAGCTAGCCTTACCAAGTCGAGAGAGGGCTCTCTCCTTGTCAATCTCAATTAGAATATGACAACTAGGGCTTGAGATGACTGAAATGAATGCTTATTTTAGGCTAGGTATATTAGGTTAGAGGATTTTGTTTGATTTTTATGGTTGGTTGTTGGATCAAATGAAGAAAGCAACTTGGGGTCCGGGAAATCAACTCAGATTTGCAGGAGGTTCTGTGGGGTGAGGTAGGTAGGTGATTTTGCACTTTGAATTGAGCATGATGGTAAGTTTAAGACTAGTGAGGAGTTGGGGAGGGCATGCAAATTTCATGAGTCCTCCTCAAATAGCAGAAAACATTAAAAACTAAATGTATTCTCAAGACAAAGCACTAAATATCAATGGATTCCACCTATCTATCTGGATTCATTTAGTTATGAAGAAATAAATAGATGCTGGAACATATGACAGATGGGAGAAACTAAATAAAAAATTAAAAGACAATGCCAAGACACATTACAACAAGAATCCCACAAAATGCTGCAAAACCCTAGTTTATTTCCTTGCCAAACAACATAAGTGATTTACAATGAAGCTCAAAGCATCCACAAGAGTCTAACCTTTACAAATGACTAATAAAGTACATAATATAGGCATCAAACCACCTATGCTAGCCATCAGGGGTCAAATCCATGAGTCAAGGAGCTATTTCAATAACATCTAAACTAGGAACCAGAAAATAGGTAGTGGAACAACTTGCCTCTAAAACTATGGAAACCGATTCATTCAACCTCAAACCAACTCCAGCTGATGTATCTACCCCCTCAAGTCATTTTTCATCATATTCACATCATATTACATCATTAATTTACAAAATAGAAAAGAAAAACTCGATTGACAGTCAAACTAGGCAAAATTATGAGCTTTTAGGCAAAATTGGCAAAAATTTGCCTGATGCTTAGTGCCTTGAGCCTGATGCAAAGCACCACTTAAAATCTGATTTTGGTGGCCTTTCGCTTCACCAAATCAGCCACCGGATAGCTTGCTGGAAATATCTACCTATCTAGTTTCTAGAACACTTTGAATTTTTTGATTTGGAGTTGATTTTCCCCTCCAAACATCATTTCTCCCAAGACTGGTTCCTGTGGGTCCAAAAAGTGGCAAAGAGGGCATTTGTTAGGTGTTTTTTGCACTTTAGGTGACCCAAATCTCCTCCAAATTTTATGAAAATTTCTGGGTTTCATTATTTTTCCATGAGGAACCCAAAAATGCAAGCCATTTTGCAAAATACTGATTCAACTCAATGCGCAATGCCGTTGGTGCTGCGCATCAGCTAAAAATTCTTGTGTTTTTAATTACAAAATTGTGAAATGATAAAATTTTCCTAAAATTTGTTCAAATTTCGCAAGAGGCAAGCTTACTAGCTACTTTTCTGAGCTCACAAAGCTTTAGCTAAAATTTTAAGTTTATCTTGTTTCTTTCTGGCTCTCAAAGCTCTCTTTAACTTAGCTTTTAGTCTGTTTATCCTTGTCTTGCAAATTTTATTCCGAGCTAAGTAATGATAAGCCATATGGCATAGCATTTTCTTCTCTTTGTTAGCTTTATCAAACATATTCGCAAGGTGAATCTTCACTCTTTCCAACCATGATTCTCGATCAGCCTCAATTTGTTGTTCAAGGGATGTCATCTTGATTTTTCTTCTCTTTGCCACTTGCATGTTTTCTCTAATTATTTGCAGCTCCATAATATCTTGCTTATCCTCCAGTTGCTTTTTATCCTACTCGAGAAAGTTGATGATCCATTTGGCCCTCTCAAGGTCAAGTGATAAGGCTTGGATTTCAGCCTCCTCCTCTTTGATGATCATATCCTTGAGTCTTGAGCTTTGAGAGCCCAAACCAGTGTCATCCTCCTCAACCAAAACAAAATCCCTGTCTTGCCCTTCAGTAAGGCCCTCTTCATGTATCTGTTGCTTTCCTTTGTCTTTGCTCTATACCTGTTCAGCTGAAGAAGAATCAAAAGCCCCTTTCACCCCTGTTGAAGATAGCATTTGCCTATGATCTGGTGAAGTAAATGAGACCCCTTCCACCCCTGGTGGAGATAGTACTTGTTTGGCAGTTGCAAAAAGCATCCTAGTGCCTCTTTCATAAGTAACAAACATAGGAACATGAGCCTCTTCTATTTTACTTTCAGGGTCTTTTTGTTGCTCGGAAAGTTCACCTTCCTCTTGAGGATCTAAAAATATTTGAGGCCCCTTAAAGCATTCATGGGAAATGAAAGTTTTCCATCACACTCCCAACTGAGTGAGCTAATGCAAAACAACAATTTTGATGATAGGAAAATGATCAATAATATTGAGCTACTATGGAAAAGGTTTTGTTTTTGCAATCATTGTCATCCTCTCTATGTTCTTACATATGAAATCAGGAATGCTCATCATTCTGACCTTGGTGAAGTGCATAAGCAATCTGATGTGGTAGGCATAAAGTCTGAAGAACCTACCCTCACATGTAATGTATTTGATGATAAGTTTCATGAGTGGAACGTACGGTCCTCTAAGAATCTGAAAGGAAACACCCTGCTAACTTTATCATGATATGTGGCCTTGATATATGGTTCATAATGCTACTTGCCGATATTCTACCTCTTGTTCCACTTTTCGCCTACATCTAGCATTCTTGTAGCTTCTACAATGATAGCTGGTGAAAGAGTGAAATTGATCCCAACAAGGTGCACCACATTCTTTTCCATGTTTATGATAGACTGTCTTACTAACTCATGGCAGAATTTGACCCTCTCAACCATCTCAAAAATCTCAAAGCAAGACTGAGATCTGAAACATTTGGTGGCTAGAGGGCAAGCAAGGAGTTCAGTCATGCTAATCGGTTCCTCCCTAATAATTTTTCCACCCTTGTGAGGTCCCTTGGGTTGTACATTTCTTTCCCTTGAGCTATCACTAAGTGTTTCTTCTTCAAAACTGGATTCACTGCTTATTTCCATGATGTTTGGCTTAGGATGTGATGTGGTGATGATATGGTGGAAAATGATAATGGGTGGGGACAAGGATATGAGTATGAAGAGATTTTGCAAATGTCAAATGGATTAGGGGAATAAAGGGATAGGTATAGGAAATTAGGGTTTTGACTTATGAGGGACTTAGGGTTTGATGAAGGGAGTGAGCTTTCATAGGGGAGTGGGAAAGGGAAAATGGAATTAATAGTTTGATTTAGGGCAATGAAGAGTGGAAAAGGGGACAAAGATGTTGTTTTTTTTTATGGAGTGACAATTTTGCAATGAGATGAAAATATATGAAGACAAGATGGGGCTTGATTTTCAAGATGCAAAACTTATGAATAAAACATGAAGAAGACCAAATTTAGCTCAAGATCAATGAAAACTTACTTGAATGAGTGAAATGAAGTGTTTGGGAGAGTTTAGGGTGAACTGGAGTGATTTTGGCACCTTCGTGGCCGATACGTAGCACACTGGGCCCAATACGTAGTGCCTTCCTGATGCGCAGCACCTTTGTATTTTTACACTGGCTGAAATTGGCTGATGCGCAGCACTGGTCTGATGTGCAACGCCAGGTAGATTTTCTACAAAAATAGTGTTTTCTCCTTCTTTTGCTCGATTTTCCTCCAAATCGTGATTTTGACTCTTCAAAGATGTTTTGCACAATGAAATGGATGGCTAACATGAATTCACTTTATAAATGGATGCACTTTAATTTTTCCTCATTGCAAACCCACTTTTATAAAGTCTTAGTCACTTTTCTTTAAAAACTCTGTTTTTCATTTGAAATTTGACTTTTTCCTAACCATTTGATGGACTGATGCATTTGGTGCTTGTGTTTTTGCAGTGGCTGGAGTTGGCAAGTTGACCAAGAGCAGTTTCTAAACTTATTGCATATAGAAACACTTAAATTACATGAAATTTGTACATGGAATGGAAAAACTCTATTAGGTGGAATGAATGACGATGTACTCAAGAATTAAACAAAGTAAAGTGTGGGGTCGTAATTGGTGTTGGATTAGGTGGAATGAAGGTAATCTTACAATGTTGTTATTTTGGAAGGAAATAATGCTAGAAAACATAAAATAGGACACATACTACTTTGATGTTTTACAAAATCGTACTTTTAAGCTAGATATATTTTGGATAGTTAAAGGTATATTCAGGTCCACGATAATGGCATAAACTATCTTCGTACAGGTTACGTGTACTTATACTCTAGCTGCTTGACTGTCAATATTGTATGAGGTTTTCAATCATGCAGCAGAAGCATTGAGGATTTACTATAGGAAAATGAACCAATTATGTGTACCATTTACAACAACAAATATGCCATCAGCAATTATGGCCATGGATTTGGTTTGTCAAAAATTCTGGATACCTTTTCAATAATGTTTGGAATTAGATAAAGTTGATACGTACTTCTTATATGCACATTTAATGCCCCTATTGGAGGGATGGATGGGTCCAAAATATTCCATATCCATTGCTTCTGCTACAATCAATATTTGCACCATAAGTGTTGCAAATCATATTCTGTGGGGTTAAGCTATAAGTTGTTTGACCTTTTATATTCACTGCATTTGTTTTTGCAAAAAATATGTTAATTTCCTTGGATGGGGACTCATCCTATTTATTTTCAAATCATTCCATGAATAGAATGTCATGCTTTCTGGTGGCTCTGATGCTACAATTATTCCAATTGGTATGTTCAGTTGGGATTTATTATTGAACCCACTATTTTAATTTTTTCTTAAATATTTCATGCTTATTTTCATGTTTATTTGATTACAAGCTGTCATCCCGACTAAAATAAGATCCTGTGTGGTTTTTTTTAGGGACTCCATGAGTCAGTGTTGGAGACCCTCTAAATTCTCTCTATAATGAAAAGAGTTAAGTATATTTGAGATTCTCCGAGGGAATTATTGATTATTAATGTCAACATCCAATTGTGAGGTTGCAGATGTATAAGGTGACAAATTTTATGGAAATGCATATGAAAGGCTAGAACTAATGTGAGTGACTTAGTATATTTTTTTAATAGCATATAGTTATATTGATTGTGATAGTAGCATGGAAATTTGGTTAAGGCCATGTAAAACTAGGGGAGCAACATTTATTTGAGGGCCAAAGTCGGAAACTTGGGCTTTATAATAAGCTAGGATCACATAATATGGATGTATGTTAAAATATTGGGAGTGTGATTAACAAACACCATGGGGGACAAGGTTGAAGAAATGCTGCAAAGAAGACTCCTAGTTTGTGCTCAATAGAAAATAGGCAAGAAACTGACGGTAGGCATAACTATGTTTACTTGGACTAATAGACAGAAAGATAACTGCCTTGAACATAGTAGAGAAAATCCCTTTAAAACCCCAAAAGTGGCTTCTTTGATCAATAACAGAATCCTTAATTAAAAGACTCTTTTATGTCTATACTGAGCTCTAGTCTAAAAATCCTGAAAGAAAAAAAAATAGAAGATAATGATTTAGAAGTTGTATGTGTGTTGCCAAGTAGATCATGGAGAAATTTAATAGTGTTGACGCCATGGTCATGGTGCTTAGCTGCATCGAGCAACCAACAAAGAGAGTTATTGTTATCAATATATATGCTTAACAATAAATTCACTTGTGGAGTGGAGGTAACTGTAGTAGAGAATTAGTAGCCTCGTTGTCGCCGAAAGGTCTATTCAATTAAACAACAATTATTTAATGATGTCTTTTGTATCAACAATTAAAAAGGGTTTGACATGGAAGGGGTAAGAGTTAAAGATTTACCCTGATGGTCGATTACAATTTCTCCCAGCACCAAATCTCTTGAATCCATGTTACCCAATCATTAAAACCCAACGTTAAAGACTATTAAATCACCAATAGGATTTCTTGATTACGAATTTATGTCTCGATTTTCATGTTTACATGAAAGACCATCCATGATGAGGATGGGAAAAAGGTTGAGACCAAAAAGAGAAATAAAACACATTTAAGAGAAAATTGTGTTAAAACTTATTGAAATAGAATGAAATTAAGAAATTGGGATTACCTTATGACAAACTTGTTGCAATCATGCTAAGCGAAGCATTTATAGAAACACTAGCATGAATATTATTCACCGAATACTGATTCCTCAAGCATAAAGGAAAATATGAAGTAGGGTTGCTACTTAGTGAACAAAAAACAATAAACACCAACCAAACTTGTAGTGAGAAGCTCTTGGCATGTTCGCTAACTATAAGTTACAAGAAAACCAGATTTCAAGAGTTCAAATGAGATTCAACAACAAGAACCTGAAATTGACTAACTCATGAAGACCTTGGTATACTAGAGTCACTTGTATAAAGGAGTGTAGGAAGGAAAAAAGGAAAACCCCCAATTCGATTAGGGTTAGTAGCATAGCTCCAAACTTGAATGAGAGTAAAAAATGGAAATTCTGGAGGAGACAGAAGGCGGGGGGAACTTAGAGTAATGACATTGACTTGAGGAAATTTTGTGTAGCAGGAAAAATGGTGCAGTGACATGGGTTGTTATGGTAACAAACTCATCCTAACTTTCAACACAACGTTTGGATTTCCCACCACCTATAATGATGATCCAATGGTCAAAATGTTTTTAATTGTCTAACGCATCGGATCAACGATTCAAAACATTACATAGAGACACATACGGGAGTTCGTCCCATAGGGAAATGCCTTATGGCATAACAAGGTCAGATGGAGCTGCAAGATGTAGGTCACAATATGGAACATAATAATCATGCTATTGGTTAATAGTATATCGATTCTACATACTTCACCATCAACACTAAGGGTGAAGAAACTTAATTAACAAGTTTCTTAGTAACTAAAAGGTATTTTGGTTACTTTACTCCTACTATCTTGACTTCTAGTTTCAGATTAATGGTATCTAGTCCTACCCATGACCTATTCTTATACTTATATGTCCTCTATTTCTCCCTCTTTATGTATTCATGGCTATATTGTTCATGTTTTCATAACTACTTATGATTTTTTTTTTAGTTTGATAAAAAATGCACAAAGCATGCATTTTCCTACGTTCATTATTATGGGGATTAGATGAATTTTTGGCACTTTCCATGCTCTAACCATAGCTTAATGAATGATGCTAATTATCAACCCCTTTTCAACCTTCATTCCTCAATAATTTGGATTACTTAACACAAGACTAGTAACTTAAACTTAGTAGGAGGAAGACCCACAATACTTCATTGACCAAGGGGCTCACACCTTCCTCATGTAATGAGTTAGGGTTCCATGCTTTGAGATATAATGATAGCAGGAAAATTTTCTTTTCCTACAAATTTAAATTTCTCCAGTTTGTAGTGTCTATACTTTGCCAAAAATAGGTGCCCATATACCTTATGATCATTAACCTTCAATTGAATATCAATACGATTCCAATCACATTCTTCATTTCTGCATAGAATTTTCCATATGTTAGACACATACAAATTTCCTTTGACAACTTCCAACTCATCGTTAAATGTTTATCTAATTGTTTCTTTGGTCATAACTAACTATTTTTCAATGTAGCTATTAGATCTAATCCTAGCTACAAGGTATTCTACGTATTCTCACAAAACCATGTCATGGAAACCTCATCCATAATTCCAATACACATTCAATGTTGATTTCATTCCTCTAGTAGTTTTCTTTGTCATGCCTTCAGACATGCATCTAGTCAACCAATTCCAATGTAAAAACTTGCTTCTAACAATGCCTTTTTAACACATTAAGAATTAATTTAGCACTCATTCTATCGACTCACATACTCTATTACAGAACCTTCAATCGTAATACATCAATAATCATATAACATGCACAAAAATATCCCACTAATGAAATTGTCTCTAATATCTCACTGGATTGGTACCATTCATTCATGACATATTTTAAAATCAATATATTATGTGTTTCAATATTCACATGAAACTGGACCTCTGCTTAATTCTAGATTACACACAGATGCTAGAATTCTCTATTCACAAATACATAGAGGTAATCATGAGCATACCGATGCTTTCAATCATTTTCATTCAACAAATCATGTATAAACAAATACTCAGAAACATTTTTTCTCTATATTCACACTCTATTGCCTAGTTTCACATTCAATTGGCCACTATCTTTGCTCGGAGGCTTACAATGATTAAATACAATGTTACCAGAAAACAAGATTTTTCTTCATCGACAAAAGACTCCATCATTTCTTCCCTAAAGCTCTCATGTTTTATTTCATGAAGCTATTTTTATTTATCCCCTAAATCTCACATGATTTATTCTCTAAATCTCTCATGTTTTTTAAGGGTAAATTAGCTTTTTCCTTATGGAATTTTTTTTTGCTATCCATATATTTTCTAAAATTATTTTATAATAATTAGAGAAACTAATAATATTTAAGAACAATGAATTAAAATTATTTTTAAATGTTGAAGCCCCTTTTGGAGTTTTATATCCAAAAGCCACGATTCCTTTAAAATGACTCAGAAGCTTAGATGTTGCTACACAAGACTCCCAAGGTAGAAAACGTATGACCTTCAATGAACCAACCCTCCTAGATCCCAAACATTGTATTGTAGCTAACCATTTGTTTCTTCATGCTCGTATTCAATTTATTTTTTTATTGTTACCTTCCGATTCTAAGTGTTGAAAACACTATTTTGCAACTTTCCGTTAACGTTACTAATGCAATATTTACATTAATTTCTCTCCCGTTGTTGATTTCCTTTCTTAAATCAATGTGCACCCTCTCTAGCACTTTCATCATGAGTTTTTGCAACCTCTCTATTTCAAAATTTAATATGGACTTCATTTGGAATTCATTATATTCCTCTCTCAACTTTTGCATAAGAATTTCAGAATTATTATATTCCTCCTCCTCCCCAAGATATATCTTTCCACATATGTTGAAGAAAACTGAATGTCTTCTTCTTTCTTGTCTTACAATAGAGATATTGTTGTATTCTCGTTGAAATGTGTTGTTATTGTTTCTCACCAATTTTTTTATTTTCTTTCCATGCATGCACTATTATATGGAACTCAAAGTTGTTCCTAAAAATCAGTTTAGTTTGCAAACTCTATGGAACCCTCATTACTTAAATCTCATGCCATGCATTTCTCAACAAATATCATATCTTATTCAAAGTATTTAAACATTTTCTTTCAATGTTTTACTTGATGCTTAGTTTCATATTCAGGAAAAAGTTCATATTCTATTTATTTAATCACATTTTCACGTTCATCAACACTTCCTGCAACCTCATAATCAATTTTAAAATTAAAATTTACCTCTTGCTCTTTAGATCTTGTAAGCACCCCTTCATTGCTAGGAATCTGTGAACATATTTCATCTCTTATTGTCATATCTTCTCATGGCTCAGATCATCTCATCAACTTCTCCAACAACCCTAATTCATATGCATTCCTCTCACACATTTCATTTGAATGCTTTTCCTTCTCTTTCCTTTGACTATTTCCACTAGTCAATTTTTTTTGTGTTATTTTCCCCAACAGGTCCTTGCAATCGCTTACGAACAATTTCATTTATGAATTGTACATGATCTTCACTCTGATTGTCTTTAATAGAAATTTTTTCTTCCTTGCCCCTAGTAGAAAAATTCTAATTATGTTCTTCAGTTATTATTTTGCAAAGAATTTTTCTAACATCTTTATCAATATTCATGACAACTTTAGATGACTGTATTTCTTCCTTGTCTATGCAACCTGCAAACATACACAAATTATTAGCTTTAAAATCATAACACTCTATGGCATTATTTTATGCCTGAGTCATCAACCACTCATGCTAATTTAAACTTCCCAAATATTTCATGATACTTTCAGTAAGTCTCTTATTCTCTTCATCCTCCTCTCCAAGGATGTCTCCTTTCTCAGGTACAATAATTTCATCCACAATTCCATTTATTGGAATTTCTTAAGTATTTCCCACATGACGCAACTCTCCATTGTCTACACTTGCATAACCTACATTAAAAAACACTTCATTCATTTTAAAATTATGATACTCTTAAATATCATCGACTTCTTTGTCTTGATCTTCAACAATGATAGGTCCTTGTTCAAGATCGCAATAGTGAACATTCATATCTGCTACCTTGATTTCTCTCCTCAACCAAGCATGCGACCCATGATTCAATTTCACTTGCAACTTGTGTCACTTTATTTTCTTATACATAATCCATTCACACCTTTAGTCTCTCTTACCTTCTTGTAACAATTCTATTAGTACATTCAGTTGTACTTTTATCTCAACAACTTCTTGGTCAACTTCCTCTTGAGTAATGCTTCTCCTTATGCCATTTTCTTTGGCATATTCTTTTATTTTCTTTTGGCTTTTCCCTCAATCCATGACATGAATATCAGTATTCATCGTGCATCTTCTTATTTGAAATTTACCTTGTCAACTTATAGACTACATCCAAAGCTCTACAATAACAAGTTACTCCTTAACCTATTATAATACCACACCGAGATATCTTTGAGCTGAACCTTTTGTTATCGTTGGTACTTGTAACAATCCCTGGTTTATTTTTCATGTAAACAAATATAAAACCAAGGTTGTAGGAGAGGTATTCCAAGCTGAATGGTGGGAAAAACATTCTAGTGATTGTCACTTTTGGTCATTTATGGCTAACGAAATTGGGAAAGGCACTGGCAAAGGAAAAGTAGCATTAATTGGCATTTTATTTAGGAAATAAAGGAAAATAGGAGAAAATCAATATGAAAGGTCACAAATTTTCATGAGAGGGAAATTGAAGAGAAAATGAAGTAAAACGAAGAAAATAGAGGCCTTAATGATAAAAAGGATTTTGAGAATCAATTCATGTCTTTTGTCAGTTCAGGTTTGGATCTCTCTTCTATTCTCTCATTCTCTTCTACTCTTGCACACTTAGAGTATTCTTGGAGCACTTTGGCATACATTGGATTCGGAGAAGGAAGGCAAGGGAAAGAAAGAAAGTGCAAGGAAACGAGTGGATCAAAGGTTACACATGTATTGATTTGTAGGAATTGAGTTGAATGTAAGATTTCCTTGTTGTTTTTGGAATGCATGGTATATTCATGAGGTTTATTAGTTATGTGATTTCATGGGCATGGATATTTTCTTAGATTGACAGTGGTTTTATATTTTCCTTGCCATTCCTAGATATCCATTGTATTATGCGTCTTTCCACTTATTTTTTTATGATTGGTTCTTAGGTTCGTTATGGATGTGAGTTGAGTTATTAGTTCCTAGAGATGTTAGTTGGGACAATTTCTCTAGAAGCCCTAGAACATCTTGGGTTGAGTTACTATTCCTGGAGCCTAAGTTCAGAAAAATGCTCTTGAGCCCTTGGTAGGTTGAGTTACTACTCCCTCGATCCAAGTTGGACAAATTCTCTCGATCCTTAGAAGGTTGTGGTTTGGGTTATTAGTTCTTATAGCCATGGTTGGAACAAATGCTCTGGAGCCCTGGACATCTTGATTAGAGACCAGTCTAGTTGGTGATATTAATGTCTGACTGTGAGGTGGAATCATTGGTTGAGGTTTGATGTGGTTTGGCCTCTAGAAGCCTTGTGTTTGTTTTTTTTTCATTCCATGATATCCCACATTCAAAATTGGAATATGGAGTGGGGGGGTGATTGACTGAAAGAAATACTTGGTTCAGCCCAATCTATGGTTGGGTGGTACATGCAAGTCCATAACTTGGTTGGAATTTTCATATGTTAATATGAGGTATTTTTTCTTGTGATCTATGAGTATATGTATTGATTATGATGGTGATATTATGACTAAGTTTCCATGGTTTATATGTTGGTTATTTATGGTATATATGTTCATTTGTATGTTGGTTTATATGCTAGTTATATGTTGGTTATATGATGTATATTTTCTATGGCTATTGACATGTTTGATGAATAAATGAATCGTTGATGAATGCATGGACTAAATTTTTTTATTGAAGTTACAATGATAGGGCATTAGCCTTCTCGGCGAATCTCAAATACGTTTCAAAATTCTATGTTCAGATATGCATTAATGATGTGTAGATTACATGTTTTCCATATGTTTGATGAAGTGAATGTCATGGTTAGGGATATTTAGGTCATGTCCTTGATCAATATTTGTATGAATTTCTTTGTCCTTATATTGTTTACCATTCAAGAAAGTCTCATCGAGTTTTGGGTAGTGGTCTAGAGGCTAGCCTGAAATGGTGGCTCGGAATCTGGGACAACACCCTCTAAACTAGATGTTTTGGGCCATAACTGCACCCTTATAGGCATATGCATGTGGTTTTCAGCCAAAGTCACTAAAATTGAATTATAGCTTAGGGTTTTTGCACTAAGTGTTTGTCTAGATCTTAGGTGTCATGTCAGCCCTATAAGATGCCAGTTTGTGGTTGTTAGGTTCTAGTTGTCGGCCCCACTTCCTTAATTGAATATAGGATTTTGGGCCATGTCATAGTAGCTATCCGTCTCATCTTTATGTGAGCAGGCCAGTGAAACTAGGTAAACTTGTAAGGGGGGGCTACAAATTGGTATAAGATCTTTTAGGTTGAAAAACTTAGACTCGATGCATGTTGTTATGCATGCATAGTAGGTTAGACATGCATCGTAATGGTCATTATGCAATTTGTGTCTTCATTATTCTATGGGTTTGTTATCATGCTAATATGCTGGCTGAGATGGAGTGGTAGATGCAAATTATCAGAGCGTCGTTGCAACATTGGACCTTAGGGTAAAAGTAGATCATTATACAAGTTTGTATGTTGGCATGCAAGTATGATGGTTAATGGTTGTTATACACATGAGGGTTACGTACATCCTTTTCATTCGACCATTATTGTGGTTACATGCATGATAGTTGCTTTTTAATCCACGCATTCATATGCACATGCGTCAGATAGTCATGCAAGGTAGTAACTTGTTCTTGTCTACATTGCGGTCATATGCAAGATGATTATGTTCATTGCATTTAATATATTCATGTTATATATATTGTCCTAATCTAGATCAACCTATGCAGAGGGTTATGATTATGATATTAAGCTACAAGTCGATATTTTTGTGATATTGTGTTGTAATAATTTGGGTTGACTTTTGCAAATGTGATAGCCTCTTCTAAGATACATTTAGGTATGAGTTTGATTATGTCATCTATTTAGTTTATCTAATATGGGATGTTTATAGGTAGTTTGAATGTCTAATTAATTTAACGATTTTGATTGTCACTCTCCTTACTGCCCTACTGTGCACTCATCCCATAAATTGTGCAGCAACTGCCTGTCCAACAATGTTTCTCAGAAATGAGCAGTTATTACCAGTAGCTCCCCGCAACCCGATCTAGTCTTGCTCTAGAAAAATGTGAAGAAATGTCTGCCAGTGCCTCTTATTGCTCACTCTGTCTTCCTCAGAGAAACTGTGTAGATTCCTAGTTGGACCCTCGGATGACCTGCCTAGTCTTCATCCTACAAGTTGTGAATAATTTTCCAGTAGTTACTCCCAACACCCTGCTCTATATTCCTTCCAGGAACTACGCAATTCTACCTAGGTGGGTTCTACCTTGCAACTATCACTGTTATCCCACATTACGAAAATCTACCTCCCAATGACATCTGCGTAGTTTTTCTTAACAGTGCTATGGAGCCTCTCATCTTGGCCTGAGTTGTGCTCTGCATATTTTCAGTGCCTTGTCCTCTCTCCTGGTCACCTGCACCTAAAAGGGAAAAAAATGCATCATGCTAACCTAGGATATTTTTGGATTTTATGTCATCTTCTCATGAGATATTGCAAGAATAGGTACATTGATGAAACATGGCACAAGGACGAATGAGATGAAGAAGGAGCACATGCTAGAATACTTGCTTGCAGTTGAACGAAACTACGTAGCACATTTAGAAGCAAGCGAAAGGGACACATACGCACGCACCATGAAGAAAAGATCATGACCATAAAAGACCCCACACACTTTTCCATGCAGAGGTGAAGACATGACAAACAGAGAGCACACCCATCACTTAGCAACATAGCAGCTCCACATGTACACCACAATCAGCCAGTACACGTTAGCAGTGTCATGTCAAGTTGTGTCATGAGTTATCTCAACCACATCACTACTATGGGTCATAATTGTTGTAATCAAATGTATTGTAATGTGAAATTCCAATAGACACACATATGAATTTGAAGTGTCATGTTAGTTGAAAATTCATAGGAAGTCAAATAGTCATATGGGAAGTCGAAGAGTCACAAGGGTCAGCTATCCCCCTTTTCTATATATATCCCTTCATTGTATGAGAAAAAGACATTTCACCTTCGATCCTCCCAGTTATCCTTGAGAGTATGTCATCTGTTCTTTGAGGAGCGAGGAGTGGTTCCAATGTCCCACTAGTGGGGCTAGTGATGTATCGTTTACATGTGTCTTAGAAATTTCTCTTAATTCGAAAGCTTGTCTCAAGCCAGCACGTATTCAAACATGTTTGTGTTTGTTTGTAAGACTATTCTTTAAATGTTTGTAAGGCATGTTTTCTTAACCTATACTAAGATAGTTGAATTACTTCAGTTATTTAGTACTTACATTGTTGAAGATGTGTTGTAGTATTTATCATTGTTTTTTCGTCCGTGTGGACTACTCCTTTGGAGATTAGACAAACCATCCTTGTGTTTTCTTAGTTATAATGACCATCACCCCCGTGTGGACTATTCTAGACATTGTATATGTTTTCCTCTGTAGTTTGGTTTTAACGATTGTCACATCTGCTATGGAATATTCCACTGGATGTTGGACAAACCCTTTTTTTTTTGCGTGTGTCTCTCCCTGGGTGGTACTACTACCTCTCATCTAGAGGCTCACTTTTTCCCTCTCCCTTACAACAAGAGAACCTAGACACAAAGTTACATTACGCACTCACGAGGCATACTCAACTCGCTTTCATGAAGTTACAAGCATAACACTCTCATGTGTTCAACAACAAGAGCTAAGGAAAATCTCTAAGATAATGGAAATTGGGCCATCGTATTGGATGGGACTCGTACAAAAAACGGTGTTAGGTCTAGTTGGGACTTCATACCACGGAGATCCCCTGGATGTTGGCAAGTCCAACAATGTCAACCGAGTACAAGTGAGTATTTTTCCCTCATCATTTCATCATTTATTCAACCTTTTTTTAAGAAAAAAAATGCCCATACATGGTGAATTATTAAATTTCTTGAAAACACTCATACACTCTACTCTTCATGAAACTATAGAAATTAGCATGCACACTCCTTCCAACATTAGAATCTCTCTACAAAATAAACAGGAGAAGATACAGATTTTTCAATATGAGTACCAATTATAACGGTATGAGTTAAAATAGTGTAGTCATCATCCTAAACTTTTTTTTGTTGAGAGCAACCTTTTATTTGAGATTGGGATATAATCTCATCAACATCTAGAAATTGCAGATGTTGTACCCATTCCAGGAGCAGATGTGTAAAAAGATGTAGAACTTCAGTCTACAGTTCCCAAACGCATAATCAAACCTTGGGAATAAGTTATCAATAACAAGAACAAAACTATCCTTGGATATAACAAGAATGTGTCCTTTCATATTTCAGACTATTCCAAGCCCATACAGTTTCATAATGTTGGTTTTATTCATGAAGATTCATATTCACCTATTCCTGCTCCTCATTCACAACATATTGTTAGATGCCAACAATGTAATTGAGTTAGTGATATGAAATATCATTGTTTCGATCTTCATTCATGTGATCATTGTAGCCAACAAAGTCATCATTCAAACAAATGCTTCAAAAACAAACCTCCTGCAAGAACAAGGATTCACCTTCGATGGATCACTTCTTGGCAATGGACTTTACAACCATGAAGATATTTTGGTCATATGTCAAAATTTCTTCTAGAGTATTAAAATATCTTCTAGTTGAGTTTCCTTCATGTTATCACATTGTATTTGATAGGGGGAATTGATAGTCATATACAAGCTTCAAAGATAAATCAAGTGAGCCTAAGACACAACTTGAACCTACTGCTTAAGCCTACAGCCAAAGACAACCATACCTAGAATTAGAGTTGTAGCCAGAGATAGAGAATCCCCTAAGCATGACTTTGGTTCGTGGCCTTCCTTAAACCATCGCAAGTTGAAGACCTCCCTTTTTTGAGGTTGAAGATCTCCCTTTTCAAAGCATTAAGGAGCACTTCCTTTGGAAGAATACTTTAGCTTCTTGCCAAATTTGGAAGAGTTCCGAGAATTTCACAAAGTGTTCTAGGTTGAGACCCAAAGGTCTTCTTTTTCACAAACATCGGGAGAACTTCCTCTAGCAAAAAATTTCTTCTTGTCAGATTGGAAGAGTTCCACGAACTTCACTAAGCATTCCAATATTGGTGGTCATCCTTAAACCACCATTGGTTGAGACCTTGAGTTCTGCCACCTTATGCCATCATCTGAGAGAGCACATTCAACTTATTGTTGTCTTTCATTGTTGTATTTTCATTTTAGAGCTCTCTTCTTGGATTCGTATATACCCCTTCGGATTAAGGGGGAATGTTGGACACCTAATCCACTAAGAATTGGTGTGAAATGGGAACAATAAATAGACTCCAAAAAAACCACTTAAAAGATGAAAATCAAACGTCGTTAAAATGAATTATTATATCTATCATTTATATAATAAATATATCTCATGCTCATCTTAATATGTTATCCATTATTTTTGTGCGTTTATCATTCACAAACTATATCTTTTGAACATGTTCAAAAGGATCATTACATGGACACTACTTTATATGCACATATATAAACAAAACACAAGATATTTTAGGCCTTATTTGCTTGAAATTTCCCAAGATGAATAGAAGAACATCCTCCTCTGAAAAGACGAATATCTGATTTAATGAAGAGGCTTATTAGAATGTTAACTACGTTATGACGAACATCCAATAACCTGTAATATTCAAATTTTCCCAAATAATTTTCTTTCTGAAAATCTATCAAAATTGATCAAAATAACTTAGCGTTATTTTTATAAGTTAATTGCATAGAAATAAAATAATATTTTTAAAAATTTAAGAGGTATATTTTTAATTTGTTGAAATCATTGGTATGCAATTGAACTCCATATAACATGTTGCATTTCTCTAATCCACTTTAGGCCTGTTTACACACTCCTATTTACGCATTCCTTTCCTGATAAAAGATTTATTTTTCATAAAATTTACATATTTTCGTCTTATAAATAATTTATTATACATTTTTGTAAGTCATTCTGAGATTTTTTGCACATTACATTCCTGATAAAGTAATTAATTTTCTTAAATTTTAGATATATTTGACTAATACGAGTTTATTATTTGTATGATTTTTTTAAGTCATGCACGTGACCAAGATATGACATGTGAGCATTCGTAGGGAAACTTGTATAAACAGAAAGTTATAATTCTTTTCAGGTTAAACATTATTTTGAGAACGAGACACAGCGGCTTTCAGTTTTTGGCGCAGGGAAATATAAAGAATTTGTGTGCATGGTTACAAAGGTTTAGAAGTCCAAATTCATACTTTGCTATGAAATATAATTAAAAAATGATAAATTTCTTTTAGTTTTTGAAACGTGAAAATGTAAATAATTTTTGTATTAAAGATTTTTTTGAAAATAGAGGAATGTAAATGAAAAAGTTATGAGAAAATTTAATAAATTTTCAAAAAAATTTAAATTTTTTATATTTATAATGAAATATATATAGTTGTCGGTTTGGGGAAACTCAATTTGTAATGATCATGGAAATAAAGTCTCACTGTATCAAAACTTTTGTGTTAAAGTTTTGTGCTATCCCCTAATCTAAATAATAAGATAGGCATAATAAAATTATAGCACTACCAAACTTAAAATTATTATCTAAAGATCCATCTTCAACACCGGATATATCAAGCACCCACAGGGATCAAATCTCTGGAGGTGCAAACCTAATTTTTGAGTGCAAAGTTGAGGAAAGGTTTGCACCTCAAGAGATTTGATCCCTCTCGGCGCTTGATACATTCAGTGTTACGATGGATCTAGGTTGGTTTGAGTCATGCGTAGTTGTACAAAATTTGTTGAACATCTAATTATTTTAATAATTTTAAATATGCTAAATATGTATAAGATTAATTTGGTTACTTTAATTTAAAATTTTCTTAGTTACGTCACTTTGTTGGGATGAGAGAGACTGTTAGTAACTTGAATGATGAAAAATGATGAAATACAAATTTTGAGTGCAAAGTGTTAATGTAGCATTTTTGATAGATAGAAAATGTGAATATTAAGAATATAGCCAATTACAAGCAATATTCATTGCAATCAATTTGAAACTATTTTCTTCCTTTGTTCCTATTGTCACACATATTAGTTTTTCCATTTTCTCATTGAGTGATGAAAAATGATGAAATACAGATTCTGAGTGCAAAGTGTCAATGTAACAATTTTGATAGATAGAAAATATGAATACTAAGAATATAGCCAATTACAAACAATATTCATTGCAATCAATATGAAACTATTTTCTTCCACTGTTGATATTGTCACACATATTAGTTTTTCCATTTTCTCATATTGATCATATGAAAAGAGTAGTTGGAATCATAGACCATTCAAATATTTAACTCGCGCTACTATAGTAAACGACATACCTTTTTATGAAACCACCTCACAAAAAGATAGAAAAGATAGATCAACGCCTTAGAATTCAGCCTCTTCGAGGGGGCAACCTCCTTCACATTACACAAATGAATGATTCTTTGATGATTCAAATGACAAAACCTCCTTTCTATATATAGGAGTTTAAGGAGTCACAATATAACCCAGTCGACTTAACAATAATAATATAAAGGCACAAAAATAACAATAGAGGGATTCTATTGGGCACAGTAATAACAATATGGAGACAATAGGGGCACAACAATATTAATAAGGGATACAACTACAATAGTAATGCGGTAATCACTAGTATTATAGGGACCTAACATGACCCTCTCATTCAAAAAAGTGTTGTCCTCAATGCTTGAGTAGTTCTGGATGATTCTGTATAAAATTATCATCCTCCCATGTGGAATCTTCAACGGATAAGTTCTTCCACTTGATGAGATACTCTGAAATTGATCGATTTCGTAGCTGTCGAGTTCTTGTTTCTGTGA